>JAIQCU010001202.1:0-25020 GCA_022114935.1 Leptestheria dahalacensis | reverse complement strand
AAAAAAAAAACGCCCGAGAGGTTGGAGATACGTTGTAATAAACGCGCTGCCATGTTAGAACAATTTGCTTTATGATGTGCTGGAATTCGGACAAGTGTCGTAAACCGTTCTTTTATTCCCATCTTCACGTGTGACTTTTGCTCATGTGGGCGGGCACGTTCATAGATAGATAGATAGATAGAGAGGAGGGAGGGGGAAACTATCATATCATCATCATCATAAAAATAAAAATTTTTGGAAACGGCCGTGGACATATCTTTGTTGACGCCATAAAATGATTGTCGTGTGATTCTCCAGCGTGATATAGGCCCACCTTTTGTATATGTCCCCATATCGTTGATCCCCAATCAGAAAACAATAAAGGACCCAGGCCCATAAATAAAACGTATAAAAAGCCTATTGTAAAATTCTAATCACACGGTCCATGCAATAGTTTATTATTATGACATAACCTCCAGAAAATTATTACAACATGAAATGTCAAATCCTATATAGAAGAGGAGGACGAAATAAGACACACGACATCGTTAATGAATGAGTCGAAAAACTATATCACATAAAGGAAGCGAGAGAATCTCCAAAGAATCAAAACTGTGTACACATTGGTAATCTAAGAGAAAGTCAAATGAAGAAAAATTCATGGCAATAAACTCTTATTGATTTTGAGTATGTGCTGTAGATTATGGGTTAGCGACATGTGCTGATATGCGTTTTGACGACACACGTCTCGCAGGTGACTTCGCAACACCATTTGAAGCGACACTGGCAATTCACTTTGGATTTCTTGACGCGAGTATCAAAGCCTCTACCGCAGCAGAGAAGCTCACAGCCATCGACTCCTGGAGAAGTACTGTTGCACATTCGTCCAGCGGTACCCAGCGACCCGGTGTGTCGATCGGGTAAACAGTAATCGGGTGATTCTTCCGAGTAGATGAGGTCCTCCCTTCCGGGCGGTTTGATGGTGGCTCCTTCGGGAATGATGGTTTTACCGTCGTTGCCGGGAATCACTTTAGCGGCGCCGTCGAATTTCTCCTTGAGGCGATTGCCCACTTCCCGGAAGAGTGGCATCTTACGCCAACATGTGCGCAGTGTACACGAACCTGAAAGCCCGTGACATTTGCATTCCGTCCTCATGTAGTTCTTCACCGCCTAAAGTGGTATTCAAATATTCACTTTTTAGCGACTCGGTCAAACCGATATATATAGGCAAATACCATAGAAACCCTAGAGATCAAATAAGTAATATGTGCATCGTTTGGAAGTATAACGCACGCACTACATCACATATGGAAGGGTATGTATGGCTGGACATTAGAGTGTAACTTGCAGGATATCAACGATACTTTGAGTAAATTTATGAAGGAATGATTAGTTGACATTAAAATGTATCACCGCCTGTAAGTATTGTTCAAATTTCAGTTCTTAGACTCGTTCAAACCCATAGGCAAATACCATAGAAACTTATAGGTTATGTATGCGTAGTTTATTTCAGGATTACGTAACTAATAGTGTAACATGCAGGGTAAGAAGGATACTGCGTTACTGGAAATTTACAGCACTTTATGAAGGGATAATTAGTCAGCATACTTTTCAGTACGAGCTATATAATATAGTTATGGGAAACAGTAATGGTGATTCATGATAAACGGTAAGAGAGAAAAACAGGTTATTGGTTTAGTCGGTAAGTAGAAACCGCACGGATGAATTTGTCTGTCTATCTGTCTATTTGCCTGTCTGTCTATCTGTCTATCTATCTTTTTTGAAGGGGCTACTCAAGACTGAGTGTTGCCCGGTCTATCTATCTATCTATCTATCTATCTATCTATCTATCTATCTATCTATCTATCTATCTGTCTATCTATCTATCTATCTATCTGTCTGTCTAGATATCTATCTGTCTATCCATCCATCTATCTATCTACTTGTCTATTTATCTGTCTTATGTACCTGACAATCAACCTGCCAACCTCCCTTATTTACCTACCTACCTATACCTACTCTCTATCCATCTACCTATCTACCTGCCTCTCTATCTATCCCATCTGCATCGCAACAGCAGAAAACGCTCCACTGAGCTGCCTTGTACTTAATGCAACAAAGCGCCACCAGATGGCGTTGGGGGCCGGGCATACATTCGATCGCTACACATGGGATATGAACTCCGATCTTATATATCGATATAAACTTGTGTAGTATCGATATAATGAATGATAAACTTGCACTATACACGCAAATCAACTGGAGCTGTTGTTATACTCACAATTCTTCCAGCTTCGTTGTTGTGCAGCATGACTTGAGTCTTGAGGTCACTCCTCTTGCGGTACCTGGCGTCCATAAACTCTCTGGATTTTTTGTATCCGTGCTGGACATTGTCGGCGCAGCCTCCCCACTCCCAATCGCCGTCCGGTGAGACGCCTAATACATTTCCACACATACACACACACACTCAAACGATACTTTGACTAATGGCAGAGTCACCGTCTATACCCAGCTATTATATCCCAGGGGTTCGCACGTCTGAGAATCCTCAAACACTTCCAGCCAGATTCTCTTTAAGAATCTTGGGGGCGAAAGTTCCTTTAGAATCCCCAGAAATCTTTGAAGATTTTATGGGAAATCTCACGAATCCCGAGGGAGGATTCCGAATAGATTTCCGTGGACTTGCGAACCCCTCGATTGGATCATCGAATCTGTAAGCCGCCTTACCAAAACTGACGATTCTTTGGCGCTCGACACGAATCTTATCTTAATTCTGACTCGACACCAACACAGGGGTTTCTAACAATCAATTCCTCTTTAGGCGAAACCTTATCGCAGTACATTTATAACTCTCACAGCGTTATTTATCATCGACAACAATGTTGCGCGTGATGGAGTAAGTGACACGAGCTATTAGCTTGAGGAAGGATTTTATCTATTTATTGATCTACCTGTCTATCTGTGCATCTACCTATCTGTCTATCTATCTTCCTTTCTACCTGTTCGTCTGTCTCTCTACCTATTTGACTATCTACCTGTCTAATCTATCTATTTACCTATTTAACTATCTATATATCTATCGATCAGTTTTTTATCTGTCTATCTGTCTGTCTATCTAACAAACTATTACCGGTCTATCTATCCGTGTATCTGTCTGTCTACCGGCCTATCTATCTACCTATCTAACTAATTATCTACTTGTCTATCCGCTACATATCTAACTAACTATGTAGTACCTATTTAACTATCTACCTATCTCTCTATCTATCTATCTATCCATCTATCTATCTATCTACCTATCTACCTACCATTCTATCTACCTATCTACCTATCTATATACCTCCCTACCTATCAGTCTAACTACCTCTATCTATCTATCTATCTATCTATCTATCTATCTATCTACCTACCTATATCTCATTAACGATCCATGTATCTTTTTGAGTATCCATCTACCTATCTGTCTACCTGTCTATCTATATATCTACTTACCTACCTACCAACCTAACTGCCTGCCTATCTATCTACCTACCACTCAGTTTTTTTACCGGAATCTTAGGTGGATTAAAGACCCATTTTCTCACGATTGTCCTATCGTTCCAAACTGTTAGCATATCTTCATTTTTTATTCCTCTTCTATGGTTTGAATTGAATCGTGACGGTTGTTTCGGAGTTTTTCAACCAAGAAGACAACATGAGACAGTTTAAAATATAGAAAGGGGAAAAAGGGAAAGGGGCAGCCGCGATAGCTCATAATAATACCCGCGTCTCTCACAATGACGGACTATTGATGGCCTTGTCCGGCCTAATAATGCGATCTCCGCTATAGATAAGATTACATATCTGCCTCTATTTCAAAAACCTAGGCGACCTTGGCATAGGTTTTCGGCTTCCATAACGCTTTACTGCCAAACTCGCCTAGATTTTGGTTTGTATATACCATGCGACAAAAATAACCGCCATGACCATAGGAGTTGTTAGCTATTTCATGAAGTTAAACGTAAATGCTAAGATCACCTAGACATTAGAAATAGGCCCCATTGCCAAATACCTAGGTGAATTTGACAATGAATTACACTTTCTTCAGTAGGGTGTGAACCTCTTTAAACATTACTGCTGAGATCACCTAGACACTAGAAACAAGCCCCATTTCGAAAACCTAGGTGGACTCAACCATGACCACCCACTAAAGAAGCAAGTTGATGAAAATGTTAAAGCAATCATTTCCATCAACCCGTGCCAAGGTCACCTAGGTGTTGGAATCGAATGTTTATCTCTCTTATTTGTTATTTTAAACAATTAATAATCATAATTAGTATAATCATAGGTTTAATTTATCGCTTGATTACCTTTAACAGTCTTATCACAAGTGCACTGGAGAAGGAGGCCGGAACTGCAGGCCTGAGTCACGGCGTACGTCACCCCGGCCGCGACGATGGCGTTGACGAAGGCTGCTTCTCTCGTGTCTGCGCAACAAACAATAGCAATTGTTGTGAAAGCCAATAGACAACAAGGGGGCCACCCACTCGCCGGTTCGCAAGACACATACGAGCCAGCTTTATATTGGATTGCGCCGAAAAGAAACACATTGGCCAGTTTCAATCCTTTCATTAAACAACAATCTTAAACTACAATAGATTACCTCGAATACAATGTGATATATCATGATAGGACAGCTAGAAAGTTAGATTGGGTAGATATATAGACGGATAACTATAGTTATACGTCTCAGAGTTACCATATTCTCATTTTTAACGGATTATAACAGGCTAACGGCTGTATTCCCTTTATCAAGGCTGCAAGGTTACCTAGAAGTCGGTGTGTGAACATTAGCCAAGGTTATCTATAATTAATTAGACTCTTAATAGCATCTAGCGAACGACACGGAGATAGACATCAGACAGGTAGATAAAAAGACGAACAAACAGAGAGATATGGATACATACCGATAGATAGAGAGAAAGATATAGATAGATAGATAGATAGATGGATAGATAGATAGATGATAGATGGATAGATAGATAGGTAGATGGATAGATAGGTTGGTAGATAGATAGGTAGATAGATAGATAGATAGATACATAGATAGATAGATATAGATAGATAAATAGATAGGTAGATAGGTAGATAGATAGATAGATAGATTATAGATAGCTAGATAGATAGATAGATAAATAGATAGATAGATAGATAAATAGGTAGATAGATAGATAGATAGATAGATAGATAGATAGATGATAGATAGATAGCTGGATAGCTGGATATCTGGATAGCTGGATAGCTGGGTAGGTGGATAGACGGATAGATGGATAGATGATGGATAGATGGATAGATGGATAGATGGATAGATGGATGGATAGATGGATAGATGGATGGATAGATGGATAGATAGATAGACGGATAGATAGGTAGGTAGATAGAAAGGTAGAGATATAGACAGGTAGATGGATAGATAGGTAGGTAGATAGGTAGGTAGATGGATAGATAGATAAGTAGATAGATAGACTGATAGACAGACAGACAGACAGACGGAAATCATAGAAAAGAGTAAACAACTGGTATACGGCTAGTACGAACAGCGGTACGTCAGGTCCGCCATTTTGAGCGCAGTTTATTCCTTTGACTTCCATTCAACATTATATAAACAATCAAAAGCGTTTTCTGTTACATAACACTTTTTAAATATCGAATCGTCTTCTTTTAAATTACCTAAACGATTTTAACAGAAAATAACAGGTGCAAACGAATCGCATGTCACCGTATCAAGTGAAAGCGCGCGGGCGGTCGCCATTTTGAGCGCAATCCAGTTCCCACCTTTCTTTCTTCGTTCTTCAAATTAACACGTTTTGCCCAAACCCGGGCGACAGATTATGTGCATAATCTTCTATTGGCCACGAGATATCGCAAACCTGAATTTTGCAGACAACTTTTTATGAATGGGGAATCTGCTACGTGTGTGGTTATTGCGCAACCGCGACGTTTGCAGCTGTTTTTGGACAATGAATTGAGTTTTGAGTTTGTTTGGCACGATAGGGTATGAGGACGCGGGGAGTATGAGAAAAGCGAACTCATGAATATTCAGCAAGAGAGGCCCACATTAGCGGTGCTTAAGGCGAGCCTAATGAGCGCAATAGAAAGATGACGACGGTGGGAGCCGCTAGAGGGACCACGTGAGATCATAACAGTTGCCCTAGAGTGATGCTGGCAACACTTTATGGCAACCAATTAAAGGTACTTGTCTCAAAGCCCACCAGCCCCACTTGTGCCACTTTAATGAAGACATTACGCGCTTTGGCCAGCCCTCTTACCGACCATTCCCTCAAATACAAACGACCTTGGCTCTGGTCACATACCGCACGTCTAGGTGAGCTTGGCCTGATATAGGATGGGGTATAATCGTTTGACCTGCTTGTTTGGTAGCAATAGACATGGTAAGTTTGAGAGGTAACTATCTATCTTTCTATCTGTATCTGTCTTGTCTGTATAATATCTATCTTTCTATCTATCTGTCTAAGTTATCGTTGTTTTGAGAGGCTTTTNTATCTATCTATCTATCTATCTATCTATCTATCTATCTATCTATCTATCTATCTATCTATCTATCTATCTATCTATCTATCTATCTATCTATCTATCCATCTATCTATTTATCTATCTATCTATCTATCTATCTATCTATCTATCTGTTTAATGTATCTATCTAATCTATCTAATCTATGTAATCTTATTTCTCTATCTACCTATCTATCGATCTGTCTATCAGTCAATCTGTCTATCTATCTGTCTTTAAATAATAAAAAATAAGTGAAGTTATTTTTGCAAATCATCAAAGCGTGTTTAGTCTCTTGTCGTCTAGAAATACATACCTCTGATATCTCGTTGGTAATCAGATTAGCCATTTAGATATTTGAATGTTTGTTGGTCGGAATTTCAATTTCAAATTTTGTTTGATTTTCTCACAATTTATTCGTTATTAAATTAAACGAATTTGTAAAAATGATAGCCACACGACGTTACGTAATTACTGAAATTTATGACTAATTACACAATGGTAATTATGGTTACAATGTAACGTCAAAGACGATTAAAGATCAGTTGAAAATGCGGTTTTAAAAGGTAGTCGGCTAAAACCGCATATTATAATTCACGAATAATAACACAGCTCGGTTGCGTAACAGTGACGTCACGTACATTAACCATTTTTAACTTGATAATATTTAATTATACGGACCCAAAAACTTTTAACACGAACTAGTATATAAATATACTTATAGAAAAATTACATAACGGTTTCTAGTTTTTCCAAAACTGCCCTGATGAACGTGATTCGAATTTAAAAGTGAAATGTTTGTTATATATTCCGGTTTTATACCGTTTTTTTCCCAATCTTTTCATTTCTAAAGGTTGATTTTCTACACACGACTAGAATCTTATTATTGGTGCTGTACCTGTGGTCTGGTGTTAAACGCGCGCTGGCCAAACCGTTATCGGAGCCGCTGCCCTGGCCGCAGTCAACCCTCAGTCTGTTAGAGAAATCAGGTAACTTTCTTTATCAATGGAAATAGGTTGTGAATTTAATTGTTAAAACTTTAATCTATTTTTTAACATTATCGATATATTACTGAATTTATTACGTAGAATTTGAAAGGAACCATGAATTTAAGTTGGTGAAATTGCAAGGGAATCATATGAATTAAGATGATTCCACTTTCATTATTTATATTATATATTGTAAGTTGAATAGTTGAGTTGATTTCGGATTACTTGGGTCGGGCGTTGGATTGTTTTAGGACCTGTAATGTTGAATGAAAGAAAGTTAATCGGGGCGAAGTGAAAATCGAGTCGGTTTCCAAATTCGACCTACGAAATGTCGATTCGACTAAAGTTGACTTGATGTTGAAAATGTACAAACGGGTTTCTCGAGTTTGTCGAGTCAACTTAATTGTTTGAGGTGTTTGACTTTACAGTGTCGGTTTTTAAATAAAAAGCCAACACTGTACTGATTTATTCCGACTTAAAAATACAATTTGAATCCACAGCGACCTAAAGTTATACCGACTGAAAGTCGGATCGAAATCACCACGAGTCAAAGTTCCAAGTTGAGTTCAAAAATGACTCGACAGTGCTAATTCAGACAACCTCATGTCGACAAGTGGACTTTACGGTTTGAACACACGGACTTTTAAAGGCTACAATGTCGGAACAAAGTCAACATTGAGCTATTTCGACTAGAAACACACTTTCATTTCTCTTCCCTGCCTAAGACTTCCACTCTTAAGTTGACTTAAAAGTTGACTCGACTAACACGATCGTCGACTGTCAACTTCAGAGTCGATTCACGATCGACTCAATTCAACTTTGAACCAAACCATGTTGAGATCTGTGTACAATCACTTATGTTCCAAGTCAATAAAACAGTTGTGTTGACTCAACATTGAAGCATAAAACCCGATTCCATTGACACACATCGACAATTCACGAAACCAAAAAACTTCCATAACTTTAATCAACTTCAACTTAATAAACTCAATACACTTTAGTGAAATAACCGAGGATTACAATACCAGAAAATTAAAATGGAAATCTTTTATAATAATCATATAAATATATATGCTCATAATACTATTAATACTAATTACATAAATACTAGTAATAAGACTAGTTATGAAAATATAATATATATATATATATATATATTGTCCCGTAATTGCCGAATTATAAAAAAATCCCCTTTTTTATTGATGCTATAAAAAGAAATAATAAAGTAGAATTACGAACCACAAGCGGCCATTAAAGCGCAGGGCAAAAAAGGGGGGAGGGGTCCTGAATGGCGGAAAATTTTTCGTAATCTCTAACTTTTAGGATTTTATTTCGACCAAACTAACAGACCGTTTTTAATGAAACTTTAAGGGTACCTTAAGCACTACTAGGTTTACGCCCAGTATTTTTTGGGTAGCCGTATCTTTGAAACTGTACGAGCTATGAGCTATCAACTTTTCCCCAGCGAGAACCCTTTTTTATGGCTTTAGACTGGTACCTTACAATTCAGTGGTTTTTAAAAAAAATGCAATTAGGAAGAAAAAGATTTTTTTCGGGGGGTGGTAATCAAATGGTAGGGATTCTGCCATTTTGGCTACACCGTAGCAAAATTTATGAGTTTTTTAACACTACACATCGCATAACAGATGGAATGACTTCAATTTATACTTTTATCATTATCCTTGATTATAATTAAAATTATTTTATATTACATTGTAATATTTTATTTATTACTAATATTATAGTTGAATTGTAATTTTTAAGTAACTGAAATAAAGACATGTCTAAACCATTCTCAAAGTTGGATTCTGAAGTTAAGTTCGTTTTCGAAGAAATTTTATGCTTATCGGGTTAATGAATGAATCCTGTTTGACAAAACCAGCTGCGGTAATATCGCGTCCTTCGCGTTTCAGTTCCTGCTGCCCGTTACGGCAATCCGTCCTTGGCTTGTCGATTGCCAAAACAGAGTCCGATTGCACTTCAATTAGTCAACATTACAACTCTTGCATCACAATCATTACAAACAGAAATTCAATAGTGATGCACAAGACTTGCGAAATGACGTACATGCGCAAGTACATGTATACGCAATAGTAGTAATAGTTAATTAGTTAATCAGTAGTAATAGTTAATACGCTAATTTATCAACGTGAAAATTCACTAGTAGAATTGTCGTTCAAATTAGCGACTAATTCTAAGATTTTCTAACTACTACTACATTAACTATTAGTATGATGATTGGATAATTACAGATTTAATTGTTTTTAAGACAATATTCGTATTGAAAGACTTAGGGCATTAAGGTGATAACCGTAATTAAATTATACTGTTAGGTCTGGAGTACGACGAAGAAACCCAGCAGCTACTCGAAGAGGATTTCCAGGATCCGGAAGTTCGTCCAGCGCTCTTCGAAGGCGACATCGCTGGAATTTCTCCCAAAGCGTACGCTTCGTTCACCCGTCTGGGACTCCGCTGGGATGTGTTCCCTCACAGGAAGTGGATCAACGGCACCGTTCCATATCACATCAGTCACAAATACAGTCAGTAAATTCATTCAACACATTCCCCTTAGGTTCTAAACGTCGGTACTAATGATAACCTAATGGTTATCAAACAAACGACCCATGAATGTCATAGTTTAATAATAATGAAGTAAAGATTGATGACAATTAATCATCTGTTTCCATGTAGTAGTTAAGTTGTACCGTTCCTTTGTTAAGGTCCAAGCGAACGGAAAACTATTCAGGACGCCATCGACACACTTGGGATGATTTCGTGCTTGAATTTCGTGCCTTACGATGGTGATGCCGAAGACTATCTTCTCATCTGGCCCGTAGAAAAACCAGCCGGGTAAATATACTTGAAAACAATAGATAAACAGTAATCCAATAGTAATAGTTGATATAAGTAAGTAAAGTAATAAATGAATTAGAGCTAATAGGAGTGATCATACTAATATTAAGAGTGATACAAATCAATTTAGTCAAATTGTACTTTCTCAAATGTATATGCGGTTGTTACTATTATTGCTGTACCAGCAGTACTAGGATTGTCAAGTGCTAGTGCTACTATTACTACTACTGTTATTAGCACCGTTACTACAACTGCTGCTACTAAGACAATCAGTAACGGTACTACTTATTTTTAGTTTACGGTACTAGTCACGATTATTACTATTTTCACTATAGTCACTGCTATTACTACTTTTACTATTGCTAGTATTAGTACTACTACTACTACTACTACAATAAAGGTATCATACCACTAATATACTACTACTACTACTACTACTACTATTACTACTACTTTTAGGTTACTGTTAGTTTACGGTACTATTAGTTTTGCTACTACTACTTCTACTACAATACGGGCATCATACCTTTAATATACTACTACTGCTACTACTACTATTACTACTACTACTACTACTAGCTATTACTACTAGCTACTACTACTATACTACTACTACTACTATTACTACTACTACTACTACTACTACTATTACTACTATTACTACAATTATTACTACTATTACTACTACTACTACTACTACTATTACTACTACTACTACTACTACTACTATTACTAATACTACTACTACTATTACTACTATTACTACTATTACTACAATTATTACTACTATTACTACTACCACTACTACTACTACTACTATTACTACGATTATTACTACTATTACTACTACTACTATCAATACTACTAATGCTATTGCTATTACTACTATTGCTATTACTACTATTACTACTAATATTATTACTACTACTACTACTATCAATACTACTACTACTACTACTACTACTACAACTAATATTTCTACTACTGCTATTACTACTACTACTTTCAATACTACTACTACTATTACTGCTACTACTCTGCTGAAGACGGGATCGTTAAACCACTTACTAACGAGCACAATTACTGGTAGATGGAGTCGTACCAACCGACGCAATTGCCTGTGAAACGTTTTTCGCCCGTTCACTCAGTTTACTACATTCATCAACATAAGAAAGTCAGTCACAGTAAAACAAACTGACGCTAGGTGGCGCTCTATTGTTCGGCATAGTATCTACAACGCGGAAATGGCTGCCAACCAAAACTAATGAGTTCTTACCAAATATAAAGATCTCACGGAACGTGTCTTGATTCCAAATCAGATCGTGTTCTCGTTTAGTTTTTCTGGGGGAGGAGGGGGGCACAGGAAGTTACAAATACGACAATATTTCCAAGGTTATATTCGCTGCCACCACGCACTGTGCGTATAAACGACTAAAAACGTGTTCTGCTGACTTAATTTCTATCTATCTGTCTGCCTATCTATCTATACGTCTGTCACTCTATCTATCTATATATCTAATCTATCAATCTGAACGGCACTACTGGTTAATAACTGACTAGGTTTATTAACTACACCGCGATCACGCTAGTACATCTGTTTAATATAATTCTGACGAAGTCTTGCTGCATTAGTAATATCTGTACAAGAAAATTAGCACTTGGAATAATTAATGTTTAGCTACTTTCTGCTAACAATCGTAATCTAATAACTGAATAGTAAGATGCTTAGTAATAATTCGTTAACTAGCAAAGCGATTTTGGAAAACTACCGGAATCAGTCTGTGGTAACTCAACGGAACTAGTGGTCTTAACTGAATTCCGACGCTATTGACCTTGCGGGAAAAATTGCTTAGCTAGAGCACTGACTAGCGGTATCCATTTCATTAAGTAAGCTAAATCGATAATTCTAAATATCTATTAGCTATACTAGTAGCTGACTTAACAAAACAGTCGAACAATTAGCAAACCGTCTAGCCAATTAATTAAGAACTGCTGAAATCTTGTATGCAAATATATGTGCTAACCAGTATGTGCTAACTAGTCTGTGCTAAAAACAGCAAAAGCTGATAATTCACGGAATTAAGTAACTACCATTCGTAGCTGACTAGTTGTTAAACTACCTAGTATTGGCTCTTGTAGCATTTGGCAAACTAGCCAACTTTCTACTTACTGAACTGTAGAAACTATAATTATCTGAACTAGACCTAGAGCTAGAACTAGAACTAGAACTATACACATGATCTTGAGCTATTCTAGTTTAATGTCTTAACTGTCTCGTAAGTAGTAAAATTAAGCTTAACATTAACGTGTACTCCAGATGCTGGTCCTTCATCGGTCGCATGGGCGGTCAGCAGGTCCTTTCTTTGCAACCGCCAGATGAACTAGGTCCCAAGTGCCTAGGAGGACCTGGTAAAGCCATTCACGAGATGCTGCACGCCCTGGGCATCTTTCACGAACAATCGCGTGCCGATCGCGATGATTACGTCACACTTCTTGAGGATCACGTCATACCCAGTAAATTTCAATCATAATTTACTTTTGCATAGAAAATGAATCGCCAGCAAAAAAAAATTGGCGGTTCTGAATGGTTTAGAAATTTTCTTCTAGCTAAACTAACAACCCGATTCGAATGAAACTTTTCTAGTATACAAAGTGCTTCTAGTTCTGCACTTGGTATTGTTTTGGCTGCTATATCCTAGTATCCTTGGATGCCATAAACGATCAACTTGTAACACTTGAGTTAAAATTACGCCTAGTGTAAAATATTCCACAGTCAATGGGTACGATTGTTGGGTAGCTTCATATTGATATATCAGCTGTCTTCCCACGCAGATTTCCTACACAATTTCGACAAGCAGAGTGCGGAGAATACAACTTTCCTGCACGAGTACGACTACAAGAGCATCATGCATTACGGCACCCATTTCTTCAGGTAAATAGGATGGTATTACATATATATGTATATAACTATATAATACATTAGTATATTGCATTATGTTTATTGACCAAATTATTCTGCAATTTACGAAAGTTGACTATGAACAAGCCAACACTAATACCTTTAAGCAGTATTCTGTGGTTTTAAGTATGCTAATGGTAATTACCATTTCACCATACAGTTTTATAATATACTAGTGTTGCAGTAGGTGAATATCCATCAAGTTATATTCTGCACCTCATAAAGTTTTATGCTACTACAGCCGGAGTAAGAACAAGCCAACACTGGTACCTAAGCAGCGCAGTGCCAAGATCGGTCAGCGCGACGGCCTCAGCAGGACCGACTGTTACAAGCTCAACATTCTCTACGGCTGTTTCAGCAAATCTCCCTATGATAAGGCCAAATACGAGACCTTCTGCGACGTCCTAGGTCTTTAACCTAACCTGAACACAAGGGGAACCCTGCCACCTTAATTACCCTCATACAATACGTTACGTAAACTATATCCCTTACAGATTGTTCATCTTCTGATTTCAATATGTATTCAATCTTGTCTCAGCCGTGTATTTATTCTAGTGACTGCGGATATGACAAATACAGTTAAGTGTTACACACGCGTATACGAACGCCGCTCTATTCAAGTCTTGGGCAAGTGGAGCGCCTTAGAGTGATGCTTAAGTGACACCAGGTTGTTAGTTTACAACTTAAATTTATTTGTAACTATACATACTGTATTATGTATTATTGCATACTTTTGTTAACAATACAATAATCACATGTAAGCAAGAGCTATGAAACCAAGAGAAGGCTACCGCCTGTTGGGGGTCGGATCAGACCAGGCACATTAGTAAAAGCACCGCTAGATGGCGTTAACAGTAGCACAGCAGACACGGTAAGTTTCCGTACAGAAAAGCTATAGTTAACACGGAATGCAAGATCAAATCCGGAAACTTAGTCTTCCATGTTTGAAAAAAAGTTTATCGAAACTGTCGATACAGAATAATGAAGCTGCCAAAGATGAGTCTGATTTCTTCTTTGAGAACAGAAATATGGCAGACTAGTACATAAGCGAGATTCACGAAAGAATCTACAAAATTTAAACAAAACTCGGTTGACGTGTCAATGTGAAAGGCAAAGGACGCAGTCTGAAAAGAAACAGTCTGCCAAACGCCAAACTAACGCCATCCAACGGTGCTACGCGATACTTTTGGTACTATGCGAGGTCTGATTTCGTAACTCTAGATATATGTTTCAAGTTGATATACCGGGGGTTTCTAATAGCCTTTAACAACGGTCTTTTAGCAGTATTTCGTTAGTTATAGAAATTTCAAATAAGTCTGTGTTTTATTATTGCATTCATGTATATTTGGGTAGAATTTCTCATTAAAGTTAAGTTAATTATCACGTCGTAATTATAAGACGGTGCATCTTGAATCCAGTAGTTGAGCTGAGTACAACACAAACTATATACAACGATACAATTTAGATTACCATCGGATTCTTATACACAGGTGCTATAAAAGTTAACAAAGTTTAAAAGTCTGTAAAATCATGTGGACGACATAACGACAAATAGCACCAATTCTCGCCAATAGCGCAATATTGTTCATAATGTTCACTTCTATAATCTATATACTTATACCTGCAAAAGATTTAACCTTCTTAAAATAAGTACATTATAACTGATTTAACCTTATTTACAGATATTCCGTTTGTCGTACACATTCAAATCCTAAGGTAGATTTAAAACAATTAGGAATTATGGTCTTTCCCATGACTGAAATACAGACTTGAAGTAACGCTGAATGAATGAATGAAACCAACGATATGCATCAAACACACGAAACATATATAAACCAAGTTTTGAAGAGGGAATCTAAGAATATCTCGTCTTATAAACAACAACAATACAACTAAAATGTATGATACACAAGTATAGTGTAATATGAATAATATGAATGTATAACGCACAATCATTCTAACTGAATTATGTATAATAGATTAATCAAGACTTCAACAGAGAAATCTGTATTACAGGTCTGATTAAGCGACTTCCAGCAGGTTGCAGGCCTCGTAGTCGTACGTTTGCCCACAGGCATTGGCCTAGACCTAAAAACGCGCGGCTTTCGGCAGCTCATATTGATAATGTAGACTGGTACTGTACAGTAAAATGTTCTAAGAGGTTTGGCAATACTACACTTTTACTTATTATTTTATAGAAATAATTGGATCCACTTAGATCAGTCCCGAGTTCTATGACTCATTCTTGGTGCTGTGCTTACAATGCAGGGAACTTAAAACAGCCTAGAATTTACAACTACAGAGTTAAGCGTTAAAACAAGTATCGCTTCTCGGCCTTTTGGCTAAGATCAAAGTGTAGTACCTGTTCTTATCAGCTTAATATTTGATACGGACCCTACATGGGTTCCAGACTATTGAACTGATTTTTGGAAATTGGGGACGTTTCGGGGCTTGCTCCAGCGTCCCCACGGATCGGCCCGGTATTGCACCACTTCCGGGATCTGCCCACTCCCCATACGGGAGAGAACTTTCAAATCAAGATCAATTACGCTGACTAGCCTGTGGTTCTGTGTAACATGAAATACGCAAGTCGTCGAACGTACATTTCCTACGCTAGTGATAGCGACATAACAGCGCAGCCATCGTACGCCATGGTTGGGTATCGATTAACTGACTGGTTATTACCAGACCCCATCAAGAAGGTGAAAACTTTGGCCATTTTTACAGATTCCGAGATACTGCGTGGGGATTACAGAGTAAATTTCTTAATACTTACTAAAATACTTGAAACAAACACGGATAAATTCCTTGAAAATGTTTAATTTATATAAACAAAAATATTACAGTTTTGTATGACGTAAAATATAGACATTTTAAAATTCGAGATGTTTTAGCACATTTTAATTCGGTTGGTATAGTTCATTTTATTTTGCAACCATGTGTACTTATTTCTATTTCCTTTGTTTTGAGTGTGAACTTTTCTCCCGTACCAAGTTCAAGCCAAGTTGAAGCGAAAAACAGCAATGGAGTAAGCAGCCACTGGAACGTTGTGACGGTCATGTTAGTGTGTTTACCCACAGAGACTGCACAGATTTTCAAACACATAAGAATGTTTAATAATTAATAACTAATCTTATTGCTGGGGAAACCACCACAATGAGAGCAAGCGTTTCATTTCTGAAACGTTTGAAAACAAATGATGAAATTCAGTCGTTAATTAGGCATTAAGCAGCTAGGCATAATATTCTGTTCTTAACTAGTACACTGTTTGTGGCGTAAAATTCTATTTTGTGCGTTCTGAGTCTTTTCTAAAAGTTCCTTGCGTTGAAGTAGACGTATACACGACACAACGTCTATGTATATCCGTGACAAACATGCTGAAACACATATAGTATAGTAGTATACATAGTATGCATGTTCTAGTTGATTAACATGATTATGGAAATTAAAGAATTCTGAATGAAAACTGATATCAATCGAATTGCACAACGATCGCACTGGATGAAGTAGTCCTTATATAAAATATGAGAAAACCTTGTGCATTAAGCACCACTTGGGCTTGGGAACGCATGCCCGAGCATTATTTGGGTAGTTACGTCTTAGAAAGTGTGGGAATAGTAAGCAACAGACTTTTCCCAAGCACAAGACCTTTTATTCAGTCTCTAGCCTGTACGCGTACAAGTTAGTTTAAACTGGATGGAAACCAACTTTGTCCATGCGAGATCCACGCTGTATAAGATACTAGCGTAGGATGAAAACCATCTTGTCCATGAGAGATCGACGCTGTACGAGATACTTGCTACTAATACTTGCACTAAACAAAAACCAGCTATGTCCGTGAGAGACAGAATGACAGATTAAACAATATTAGTGTCTCCATTGCTTAACAGCATGGAGACAACTAGCTTGATTTGACATGGAACGCATTGCTTTCATTAGTTGTCTAACGTTTACAACTAGCTTGATTTGACATGGATCGCATTGCTTTCGTAGGTTAACTAACATTACAAAACATAGTACTATCCTCACCGAGGATTATTTTGTCTCCATTGCTTTCTTTTCTGCACCACAGTACAGTACTTACGTAGCTATAATTTAATTCAGTTTTTGTGTTCGCAATTTTAAACTCTCGCAGTAGTTAGTTCGTAAGTTGACTAATGCAATGTCAATTTCATTATTCTGATGCATTGTTAATGAAAATGTCCAATTCCAAGTAGCATGAGTTTGAAATGGAACAGCATTGCATTCGTTGGTTGACTAGCATTGTCAACTGGCTTGATTTGACATGGAGCGCTTTGCGTTCATAGGTTCACTAACATTGTAAACTAGGTTGATTTTATATTTAACGCATTGCTTTCATACGTTGATTAACATGGTAAAGTAGCTTGACTTAACATGGAACGCATTGTTTTCATAGGTTGACCAACATTTAAAACTAGCTTGATTTGACGTGGAACGCATTGCCTTCATACGTTGACTAACATTGTAATCTAGCTTGACTTGACATTGAACACATTGCTTTCGTAGGTTGACTAACATTGTAAACTAGGTTGATTTATATTTAACGCATTGCTTTCGTAGGTTGACGAACACTGTAATCTAGCTTGACTTGACATGGAACGCATTGCTTTCGTAGGTTGAGTAACATTGTAAACTAGCTTGACTTGACATGGAACACATTGTTTTCATAGGTTGACTAAAATTTAAAACTAGCTTGACTTGACATTGAACGCATTGCTCTCGTAGGTTGAGTAACATTGTAAACTAGCTTGACTTGACATGGAACGCATTGTTTTTATAGGTTGACTAAAATTTAAAACTAGCTTGACTTGACATGGAACGCATTGCTCTCGTAGGTTGAGTAACATTGTAAACTAGCTTGACTTGACATGGAACGCATTGTTTTTATAGGTTGACTAAAATTTAAAACTAGCTTGATTTGACATGGAACGCATTGCCTTCATACGTTGACTAACATTGTAATCTAGCTTGACTTGACATGGAACGCATTGCTTTCGTAGGTTGAGTAACATTGTAAACTGTGTATGTATTATGTATTACCGGCCCATGGCCGCGTTGGAGAACACTTGTTTTAACAAAACAGCTAATCGTACAACAGAACTTTTGCGTGCAAAGGAAGTGCGTAGGTGGTGCAGTAAACGCTTCTCGTTAAGGGTGTGCGGTACATTCAGGTCTTTCACTTGCTCCCTTAGCTTAGCAATTTTTGGGCATCGGAATAAAAAATGCAGTTGTTCCATCTTACACACTAGATTTTCTCCACATCCGAGGCAGTGGGTCTGGTGGGAGAAGTCACCCTGCATGGTTTTTGTGCAGCTCCACCCTCTCAATAAGCCGAGTCTGAACCTGGCCAAGGTATTGCGCAACTCCACCGCCAAGCCGCTGTGCTCTAGGTACTCACCCCTTAAGCCCTCCTGATTCAAGGCCCGGTACATTTTTAGAGAGGGTAGTTTGGTTGCTTCGTACAGATGGTGTTGTTTTGACTGGTCTCGAATTCTTGCTCGAATTAGGGTAGCGGCATTAGTCGCATGAGGTCCATAGGACCATACATACCCAAGACCTAGCTTGTTCAGACCATTGCGGACTTCGCTTCCCCAACTTGCTATGCCCTTGTTGCCCATCTCTATCTGTAGCCTGAGTGCCCGCTTAGCCCAGGAGTCCTCTACCTGCACGAAAACTTTGAGAAAATATTTGAATGCTCTCATACGTGCTTCGTTGGAAAGTAGGTCAATCCCTGTTTCTAGCGCAAGGGCTGATGAAGGTGTTCGTTTAGGTAGCCCTAATGCCCATTTTAGCCAGATTCTCTGTCCCTGATCTAATTTTGAATTCTCAAAGGCGCCCCAAATCTCTGCCCCATGCAGTATCACGCTATACAATTTTGCTTTAATAACCGTCATCAGTTTCGGGAAGGGGAGTGAGTTCAAGTACTTCCATGATCGGATAGTATAGAAAGCCCTATTCGCAGCACTACATCTCGCCGTTAGGTTACTCTTCCATAACCCGTTGCTTGATAATCTAATACCTAGATAGGTGTACTCTTTGACACACTCTAATGGCGATCCATTGAAATGCCACTTTTCTGACTTAGCCAGCTTACCTCCCTTTTTGAATTCAACTACCTTCGACTTTTCATTGTTGACGACAAGTCTCCACCGATTGCAGTATTCGTTTAGCCATCCCAGTTTGCGCTGTAGGCCTATAGGCGTGGTTGAAATGAGTACTAAATCGTCGGCAAAGAGCAGAAAGTCGAGCTGGTGCTCGCCCATTTGGAACCCGTGGCCTAGACTGTTTTGCATCGAGTCTTTAATGTCGTTGACGAACAGGTTGAAAAGTAGTGGGGACAAAATACACCCCTGTTTGACTCCTTGTGAGCACTGGAAATCCTCCGTGACATGATCTTTATCTATTTGGACACTCATCCTATCTTGGTCGTACATGTTTTTCAGAAATCCCAGCATTCTACCATCTATTCCATACTTAGTCTTGAGTTTGAACCACAGTCAGTCCCGCCATACTAAATCGAACGCTTTTTCTGAAGTCTATAAATGCACAGTAAAGTCTTTTTGTCCTTGCATGCCTCCCATGGTAGCTTCTATCGCAGACCTAAGGACGAAGGCGTTGTCTACTGTCCCTTTCTTCTCGCAAAAACCCGCTTGCTCTTGTATTATTATGGAATTCAAGTTGCACCACTTCCTGAGCCTATTGAGAAGAATCCTATTGAAGGCTTTGCCCACTGTGGAGAGAATTGCGATACCTCGATAGTTGTTCGGGTTATTGGCATCTCCTGTCTTAAAGATGGGTACCAGTATGCCATGCGCCCATGATCTAGGATAAATTCCGCTGCTCCACACATGATTAAAGGTGAGATAGAGTGCCTCTTCGATAATGCTTTTACCTTTGATAAGGAATTCCCCCAGAATGCCATCTAAACCGTGGGCCTTGTTCATTGGGACCTGTTTAATGGCCGCTATAACTTCTTCTCTTGACACTGTATTATTGAGCACTTCATTCTGGTACGTCTGGTTTGGTAGATCAGGCTCTAGTTGTTCATTATTGACTGGATCTATATCACATCTGGTAACTACGTTAAGCAATACTTCGAAATGAGACTTCCACTGGTTGGGAGATATGTCGTTCTGGGCTCTCTTCCTCTGTCTAGTTGAACTTGCTAACTTCCAAAAGCCTCTAGCATCTGGACTTAGTGCTAATTCCGTAATCTTGTTCTGCTGATCCCGTAACCACTTCTTTTTCTGTTCCTTGATCAAGGCTTTGTATTCCTTTCTGGCTTGGAGGTACGCTGCTTTAGAGGCCTCATTCTTACTCGCTCGCCAATTAGTGTACAGTTCCCTAGTTACCTTTTTCCTGAGCTCGCAATCTCGATTGAACCATTTTGCTCCCTGTACTATCTGTTTTTTGGGGGTTCTAATCTGTTTCATACACTGCGCTGGCTCTTTGAAGGCTCGAGCTAGTTTTTCCACTATGCTGTTCGGATCACATTGGTTCGTTGAAGTTAGCTGATCCTGC
Source organism: Leptestheria dahalacensis (assembly GCA_022114935.1). Classification (NCBI taxonomy): domain Eukaryota; kingdom Metazoa; phylum Arthropoda; class Branchiopoda; order Diplostraca; family Leptestheriidae; genus Leptestheria; species Leptestheria dahalacensis. Next base: position 4,148 of record JAIQCU010001202.1, on the reverse strand, counting down.
GCTTGGGTGATGAACTCCCCTAGCGACACTAGGCTTTCTGAAGCATATCTTTCCGAGAGCTGTGGCCGCCACCTATACTTGTCTAAGGCGTGCTTACTGTCTAGTTGTGGCCGGCTACTTGGGGGGTCATTCACCAATAAGTCTAGGACGGAGATGATCGGGCAGTGATCTGTCTCGATTCTGGGGACGACGCACAGTTCTTCCGTTAGGTCAAACGATTGGAGGTTCATCAAACATAAGTCTATGACGCTTGAGCCCCTCGAGCTAGTGAATGTTATGTGTATTGGCCTTCCATATCTCCCCTCACTCTACCGTTAGCTAGGCCTAAACTGTTTCTGAGGCAGAGGGCGGCTACTTTCTTTCCTTCCCCATTTACTACAGCGTCATTGGAGTTCCTTTTTTGTAATGCTGGTGTATTTAGTTGCAGAGAGCTAAATTCGCCTAGCGTTAAACCAATATCGTTAATACCTACTCTAGCGTTGAAGTCGCCCATGAACATCACCCCTGTATCATTTGCAGAACGAAGGCTACATAAGTCTTCTTCAATTTCAGTCCAAAAATTGGGATCATGGTAATTCGAGTTCTCGGGAGGATTGTACCCAAAGCACAGCAGCATGTTTGTGGAGGAGCTCAACCCAAACCTGATCCAAATCTTGTCACTACTTTGGTTGGTACTTCTAAGGAGCTGGAAACGACTAAATACTTTTTTTCTGTACAACATCAGCATCCCACCAGACCTTCTCCCTCGTGATGTGGCCCCGGTTTTTTTTTGCCGGGATCCATACTTTCTCAAATTCATCGGCCCAATTTGCTAGCCTTTGGGCAGCATCAGACCACGTTTCAGCAAAACAGCAAATATCCACACTCTCGACAAATTTAATTAATTCCCTATCCCAAACTAAATTAAATAACCCTCCCACATTCCAAAACATAACCTTCACAAAATTTCCAACGCTGGCCAGGCCGGTTCCCTAGGTTTGTTCCGTGTTGCGGCTGGGTTCCCTCGCACGTACGTTGAGGCTCTGCAGATTGAACGGGGGTCCACGGACTTGTATTGGGGCTCCATCCTTAATGGCGAATACAGCGTTGTCGATAAACAGTTCCGCTCTTCTAATCGAGGCTTTCAGTTTCATCTCTTTGGCTGCTCGCAGGTACGGTCTCAATGCTTGGGCAAGTTTTCTCATTTCCGTTGGAGTATCCTCAGCTAGTCCGACTGGGGTTCCAGCCAGTTTGTTCCTATTCCTCAGAATCTCTAACTTCAGGCCGACAGAGTTTAGCTCCAGGACAATTGGTCGGTAGGAGTTTGACTTGAAACGACCGATGAGTCTCATACACGCCGAGTCGCCCATGGAGACTCCTAGTTTGACCTCAACTATGTCCGTTACCTTTTGTTTCAGCGTTAGGGCGGCTTCGTTTTCTTCGTCAGGAACGTTGTACAGTATGAGGTTCTTCTGCACTTGTTGGTATTTGAGCTCCATGATTTCCTTCTTTAGCACATCGATTTCTGCCTTGGCTGCAACAACATCTTCCTTGCATTTCTCCATTTCTCCCACAAGTGCAGCATGACTGTGCGACAGGTTCTGCAAGAGATCGAATATTTTGCTTTGCTGGGTCGCCATACCTTGCAGGTATTGGGAGATGCCCACGAGTTCTTCTTGCATAAGCGAGCGAAGCTCCGTCTTACTAACCATGGCAGCACTCGAGTCATCTGTCGCTCTGGTAGTTGACTTGGCTGAGTTTTGCTCCGGATCCGAATCGGTCTGGGTATCAGAATGCAAGGGCGTGTAGTAGTCTTTGATAGACCCTGTTGCACCCCTACCGTCATCTCCAGTTTTGTTCGAATGGGGATATTGCATGAATTTTAGAAAAATTATTTTTTAAGTCCATCTTGTAGTATTTTTCACGCTGATTACGAATATATATAGTGCATGTATATGAAAAATGAAAATAAGGCAAATCTAGTTAGCTAAAGTTGAAGGCTGAAAAAACGATTTTCATTGGCCGCCGGCGCGTGACGTCAGACCCTAGCTGTACTTGATAGCTTACGCGGGCTAATAGTAGGTTGACACTTTAAACAAGTTAGTTTCCTTTATTTCGTTCGAATTTCGATACTCCGTCAATGGGAGAATTTTTGTTAGCTATTTAATGTTTGAAATGACTATTAAAAAAGCTAATTTAGCTCAGTACTCCACTTCTGTGTATACGGGAAATGCAACTACGTAGCTGCTCCTCAACTCGTCAGGCGTGTATACTAAGGCCAACAAGTTTTAACAAATGCATTTTTTCTGCAGGAGATATAGAGCTTTCAGTGCACGTGAAGTTTTCAAGATCCAAAGTAAGAAAAAATTAGCTTTGATTTCAGGACAACAATGACAAAGTATTAAATTTTCTGTTGGATTTTTTTTTTCAACCATTCTTCAGTAGCTCTTTTAGAATTTGTTTTTGCCTTGACGAAACAAAATTAATTTCCTCGTGTGATTTTCATTGTTAAAGGCAGCATAAGATACATATTCTTCTCCATAACGACATTGATGTGTTCAGCTGCGGTTGGGTTTAGAAACCGATGGAAATTAGCGTGCGCGGAGTGTACTTTCCGCAACTACACTCAAGCGCACGCTACTTTCAAAGCACGCCTCCCAACTCCGAGGTTGAATATTGAACATTTGAGTATGCGTAAATTACAGGGTGAATGTATATTACAGAAAACAAACCGAATAGGAAAATATTTGTACATACTCATGGCTAAGATACAGAAACATAGTAATACTCAGGTGTTAATGTTTGGTTGCGGGATATATCGAGGAAGCGGGGAACGACACTTGGATTTAAGTATAAAAGCCAGGTTGTGTATGTTTGTCATTCTCGAACCGTAGTGTTGCTCACAATGATTTTTGGTTTTGAAAGTTGCAGCGAATTACACGTTTACAGTAATCCTCCACTGACTTGTCAATTATTCATGTTGTACTGCGGAGTCGAACTCCCCGTCATATGCTTGCGTTCAGAATAGTTTCCTCCTAGTCTTTGCCCAGCAAGAAAATGTTGTCATTAATAACAGCATTAGCCTGTGTCCAAAGCAAATTTCATTAATAATTTAAACCATCAAACAAAAAACAATCATCACAAACCTTAATTTTGACGTGCCGAGACTCCAGTATGTATCCCGCTGTTGAGAGAGCAGGACTTCTCTTTCTCGGATCCACACAATAGGTCACCTGATAAGAGGGTGCGAGGTAATTAAGAGGAGGCATGAATTCTTTCCTGCCAATAAAATGTATTGTAATACCAAAATACTACCCGCAAATACATACGCTGTCGTGCTGCTGTGCTTATACATGGCATCGTTTGCAAACGATTTTAGTCCTTTTCTTCCAGAATACAGAGTATAAAGGCACGAAATAAACTCTCTCGGGTATTTTCGTGGGCGTACTTTTGTGCAGCACGATAAAAACACAGCATGTTTTAACTTAAAATATGATGTGAAACGCTGCCAGACTTTCTTCTTGCCACTGTAAGCAATGGCAGACGCAATATACTTGCTAGTGTCTGACGTCACAGCAAGCCAACCAATCACAAATCGTTTTCCGGAATCGCGACTTTGAGCTCAAAAATAAAATACTACCGCGCTTCAAAAAAAATTTTACATATTTTTTCCGTTATTTTCACAACTGAATCTACTAAAACAAAAAATAAAAAAAATCATGCAATATCCCCATTCCTGGTTTTTCTTGCCTTTCCACCCTTGTCGTCATGGATTACATCCTGTGGGACCAAGGGCCCCGGATTAAGCTCGACGCCGCCGATGATCAACAACATGCAAATGACTGCTTTCGTCAGGGTATTAAGCTTGCAAACATACCGTTGTTTTTCCTTGGATTTTGACTTTAGCAGTCCTGGTTGGGATGAGTTCTCTCTGCGCGTTATTAATCCTCTGGTAACAAATAAGCCAATTCTACTTCGGAAAGTCAACAAATCAACACCCATTTCCCAGGAGCACTTTTCGACACGTCTGTTCTCTCTCGAATCAACCTTGGTTCTCCGGCCGTAAATGTAAAGAAAACAAAAGAAGGTTTACTGCTATTACTGCTTGCGCGACTAGAGCGCGAAGACGACTCTGAAACAGCTGTTCTCGGAACAAAACGCCTCTAGTC
>JAIQCU010001201.1:0-31757 GCA_022114935.1 Leptestheria dahalacensis | reverse complement strand
TTATTATTTGGCAATGGTGGACAAATACCCTTGTAAACCGGAAGTGTCCATCGATGGGCGATAGTTTGGCTACCAGCTTAACTATTCCGGCCTGGTAGCTAAGAGCGTGATAGAGAAAAGCCAGCCGGACAAGTTTCGACTGGAGTACGGCTGTCGTTTCCGGTAGAAGAGCCAGGACGTAATGGGAAGCAGCAAAATCCATGAACTTGTCATTCTCCAGCAGGAACGAACAGACGGAAATCCCTCTGACGGCCATTACTTCAGGTAATCTTGACATCAAACGTTTAATTTCAACAACGAAAAGAAACTGGTTGATTACCCATATGCTGTATAAACAAGAATCGATTACTTTACTGCCTGATCAACAAGATGTTCATACAAATAAACTATTAAACTAATAAGGGATAATGGATTTAACTTGTTAACCTATTGATGCGTGGGCGAGTTGAACAGGAAGTCTACCTAATGTTATACCTGTTGGAGAAATCCAGCAGCTCGGCAGCAAGTAGCACCGGAATAACCAACTTGGTCAGCTGGATGAACAGCTGAAACGTCGGTCGGATTTCCGGACGTTCCGTTGGAGTCGCAACGACGAAAACCACGCCCGGGGAAAATTCAACCGCGTTCTTTTCAATACCCCAATATGTCAGTTCAATTAACATTAGAGCAAATGACTTTAAACCTATATTTTTTATACATAAAGCTATAATATTTAATTAATGATTATGATATTCATTAAAGTGATTAAAGATGTAATCAACCTCGAAAACGAGAGGTGCAGCGTGACCAATCATCTTGGAGTCAATTCTGGCCGTTTTCTGAACTCGTTTCCCAAGATGTGTTTATGAGGAAATGGCCGTCGAAATCCCACGGGATGCGCCCTTGTTGCTGCGTGTGTACCGTTAGCAGCCACCGGTAATCCCGTTTTTAGAGATCTCGACTGAACTAATAAATAGATGAATGGATAGATAGGTAGATGGATGGACAGATAGGTAGATGGATGGACGGACAGACAGATGACGGGTGGATTGATGTATAGGCAGATGGTCAGGTCAGATAGATAGATAGATAACTTGAATAGATGGATAGGTAAGGTAGATACACAAATAGCCAGGTGAAGGGCAATTGACAGATACACGCACGGTAGATAGAAAGACGAACAGATAGATGGATAGATAGATAAATGGATAGGTAAGATAGACGGATAGATAACCAGTTGAAGGGTAATTGATTGATACACGTTTAGGTCGATAGACTGACATATAGATAGATGGATAAATCGATGACTGGATAGGTAAGATAGACAGACAGATAGCCAAGTGAACGGCAATTGACAGATACACGTACAGGTAGATAGAAAGACGTATAGATCGATGGATAAACGGATACATGGATAGGTAGACAGACACATAGGTCGATAGATAGACAGATAAGTAGATAGATATATAGACAGGCAGATATATAGACAGATAGACGGGTAGATAGATACACAGACAGATAGATAGATAGATATGCAGTTAGATAATACAGATAGATAGACAGATAGACGGAAAGACAGATGGGTAGATCTAGATAGGTGGATAGTGTAGATAGACAGATGAAGAGTGGACTGATAGCTACACACGTAGGTAAATCGACAGACAGATAGATTAGATCAACGAATTGAAAGTTGAATTAAACTCGACAACTGCGATTGCAAAACGACCAAACCAAATGTGTATTCTTTCTAAAGCTCTGGTGGAAAAATAGTTACTGTCTTTTTGAAACCCATCCATCACTCGTATCATCAAGTACAAATGCACAAAGGAAAAATAAATCACAGTTTGATAAACAATCCCCCCCCCAAAAGTGAGATAGACAGACAGATAGTTAGAGAGAAAAACGATTACGTCAATTTATTTTTGCATTGAATTCCCATTCCGGCACCAGGATTTTCAATCCATCTGATCCAGATCCAAGCTCGTGTCTTCGTCCACTGATCCAGACGGACCTGCTAAGATTCAAATCAAATTATTGGTATTACAATTGGACTACGATAATCACCTTTACACTGAACATTAAATATGATTAATATACCTGATCTGAAATAACATAAAAAAACGAATAATTGAGAATTGCATCGTTAACTTAAACGTGATTTTAAGTATTGTAGATAAATCACCCGCTTGCTGATTCTTGGCACTAATCAAGGGCAAAAAGATGGTCTGCGTGTGACTGATGGAGGCTCGACAGACCGGGCACTGGCAGCACCGCTGGGCACACGGTAAGCAGGTCACCGCGTGGCCACACGGGCAGAAAGCAACTTCGATATCATTGTCCATGCAGATGCGACAGAGAAGGGCTTCACGGATGCTCGTCAAGTGATCTCTCATCGCCTGTAATTGAAAACACCAGCCAATTTATAATTAACGTTTGACGTCGATGTTGATTACTTTAATTGCACTTTAACCTTAATGTAAATACTATACTTTAACAACAGTTTAATATCATTACGAGAGTACTTTAACAGTTAAGTTTAAGGTGAATACTAACAATACAACAGCTATAACTGAAAGGATATTAGCGAATTAATCAAGAAGTTTTCCTATTGGTTACTTTGCAGGACGTATTGCTGCAGCTGGAATGATCCTGCGCTTCAGCCACAGAAGAACTGGGTACCGGCAGCAGCGCCAGGGCAGCGCCGGATTGGTAGAGGATGCGGCGGGCGTTATCGTAGACCTCGCGGCAGGTGCGCTGGATGTCGAAAACGTATTTCTTGCCCAAATCGGTGTTTTCGTTGAAAAAAGAGGCTATGGTGCCTTTCAGATCGCGTACAAACTGTGAAGTTACTGCACTTCGGACCTGTAATCATTAAATATTATCGTTAAATTAACTGGCACTGTTATTAGGTTTAGGTTATAATATCCTATGATAATGGTGTCATTTTCATGGCTACCTATACAGTATTGAATTAGGTCATACTATTACAACACCACAGATTATTATGGTCGAGTAAAATATAAAATTACGGGTTAGTAAATTACCGTTTCGCAGCTGTAGAAAGCGTGTTTCTCTGTTATGGCACGATAGAGGGAGATAGAAGCTTGGCTCGTCTCCAGTTTGAGAGGAACGCGCTCGATTTCGCCGCTGTCTTTGAGGTACTTGAGAAGGAAACAGTTACGTGAGTTGGTCGCCACTTGTATCGAGGCGTACGGTATCCTAATTAAAAACAAGAGAATATTATTTACAGTACAAGTTTGACCGTTAGAATGAGACTTTACTTTAGGAGTCGCTCCACGTCAGGACTTTTGACAGTCACCCCGCTGGAGCTGATGCCGACAACCGCCGGCACAGTATGCTGTCCTCGGCAAATCATCCATCGCACAGAGAATGTTTCTGTTCCAAAATCCTCCAGGACAGAAGCTTCCTTCAGCAGCCAGTACTCTGCAACGCTGGCCGGCATTCCCTGTACGGTATCATCAGTGTTACGAACCTGTGCAACGTCAACACAAACAAGTAAGCCGGAGTTATACCTTCAAGGTAGCGTGGTGCTGCGCAACAAGGAGTATCCAGTCTTCCTTTTTTACTTGAGCGGGGAGAAACTGGGCCTCGGCTACGGACGTCGCTTGATCGTAACGACTGGATCCCGCGGAGTGGAAATGGAAGGACCGCAGACCGTGTGACGGTGAGCAGTGCTGCTCTGCTTGTGGGTAAATTTGGGTCAGAACCTTACATTTCCCATGTTAGTTGTTGCGGAGGAAATCTATAAGTACCTGAACTTTGACTGTTATCTGAAACTTGGACATTCCACGGCAGATTTGCTAGGAGAGTCGCATAAAACTCCGGTTGAAGGGCTGCCGAGCTTCCTGCCGCATCACCAGTTTCCGCCTGTGCGGCCAACGCTGTTAGTCGGATGCCCAGTTCCAAGTCTTTAACAAGTAAACGTCCTTGAGAGAGTTCGGAACGTGCGTCCAGGTAGAACTGATGTCTAAGTTAACACATAACCTTAATTAGATACAGTGCGATGGCAAGTTGATAATGTTGTACCTCGTAGATTCCTGAAGAATCAGGTGCGGCGGTACCCAGAACTTGACCCGCAGCTGGAAACGGAACGGCGGCAGCCCACCCGAGATCTCTTGTCTGATTTCATTTCTTAAGTTGAGCCACAAGCCCTCGCCTTTAGGTCCTCGGTACTGCAGACCGAAATAATCCGACTCGATTATACCCAGCGCTTTGCACACCTGGGAACATGAATTAATACAGTTAGTCAAGGTGGCTACTCTGTCAACATCCCTGGCAGTAGTACTTACTTGATCAAGGCACTCTTGTCCAGTCGCTTTGTGCGAAACACGGACTTCGAGAACTAGCGAGTTTGCTTGGCTGACGAGACACCACATCTCTCTGTTTGGGACGAGCTAAACTGATGCAGCTGTTCTAAACTGCTGTTCCAGATTGTGTTGTTTCTTATTCAATGCAGGACTCTTCGGTGGTGAGTGGCGTGTAGCCTCTAGTTGAGTGATCAACATAGCACGTTTTCTGCTCCCGAGGATTATAGTTTCTCAACTTGTTACTTCAGTTATACCTACCGGAGTTTAATGGCGAAAACATCAGTATCCGTTATTTAAAGTAAGTTTACTAAGATGCTAAAATCTATGCTTCAAGTTACCCGACGATCTGAAGATAGCCTTGCTGTTCTAATTCCGCACCAAAGTTATGGACTTGGTCCGAACAATAACAATGGCTTTCAACATAACTCCATCACAAACCGGATGTAAACATAAACAACGTCACCTGGCGGCAAAAGTTGGCGATCGATCAATAGCATTCTGTTGTCATTTCAAAGCTCCAAAATAAAAGATGAAATGTACGCTCGTTTAATTTAAATCTTCTGATATACAAGATTCATGTTATTTAAATTATTATTTATAGTTAATGTATACATTTAGCTACGGTATGTCTCTACTGCGCTCGTTGCAACGGCTGTTTGACTTTCAGAACTGTGAGAAAGACGACAATTTGAAGCTGAACGAGCATGGCAACAAGCGCTGACCAATGGTAGAACGCGGGAATCAGGTGCACGTGACCAACCGGCCGGATACAAACCGCTAGAGAAAGTCTAGTTTGAACAAAACACGCATTTTTTTTCTCACCCAGGTGTTATACTAGCTATTGGGCCAATGGTGATGCATTTATGTATTCAGGGAAATAGATATAAATACAATTAGAATATGACTAATTATATGAATGTAGGAGTTTTGTCTTATTGGCTCAAAGAGTAAAATACTAATTAGATCGTAAAAAAATTAACTAATGAACTCTTTGATAGTTTAAATATTACATCAAATGAAAATAATCAAAATCAGTTTGTATATAATTTTTAAATTGATCTGGATGTATTAGTTTGTTTAAAATAGAATCAATGTAATTAGATTATATGCTGTGATACCATGCATAATTAGCTGTTTGAATGAGTAAACAATAATACTAATTGTTGGCAATTAAAAACTAATCTAAATAAATAATAAATACAGTAGTTAATACACTTGAAAATCTAGTATTCTTGAATGGAATTTACCAAATTCGGTTGTAAATTACTTTGGTATGGCTGGATTATAGTGACATATCAGGTGTTAGGTGTTTGAAATCGACGAAAATGTCAATTCAATTCTATGGCTCATATGTGAAATATACTTAAACGCATCATTAGTCGCCTTTAGTTAAATAACCAATGTACCGATAACTTACCGCGTTATCCTCTTTTAAAACGAGTGTTATTCGCATAGCTTTGTCCGCGTCCGTAACCCAAATAAAGGCTCGATAAATTTAATTTTCGATAATATTTCTAATTATATTGACGTCATTTAACCTAAATAAAACTACGATGACGTTATATTCTGATTATTATTTTTAATTTTATTTACTTTCAAATCATCAGGACCAAAAGTAATACGTATAATTTACCTACCTATCTATCTGTCTATCTATCTATCCATCAATCCATCGATCCATCCACCCATTATTCCATCCATTCATCCATCCGTTTATCTATTTATTCAAAATAAAATATAAAATGCGTTCCGCGGTGCAGTTACAGTTATGCTGTTTAGAAACACCCTTCAGCAGACGACATTTCTATTTTCAAAACGACGAAGAAGACGTGGTTTTAACTACCGCTCCCAGTTTACTTTTTAGTTGACCTTATCACCAAGCAAGATGCCAGTCGACAGTCGCAGAATTCAGGGTCCTGAGTCCTCGACTCCGTACGTTCATTTCCAGCAGCGCACCAAAGAGGCCAAGCTGCTGAAAAAAGGCAGACGACGCGATGGACGGGGCCTTGATGAAATGCGCCAGATATGTACACACACCAATTCCCAAATGTTTGCTAATGTAGCGGTTGTACAGGAAAACCTTGTTTGTTTACAGTTATGAAAACAGGAGTGGTTAGCCAAGCCAAAGGGTCCGCTTACGTCGAGCAAGGTAACACCAAGGTCATCTGCTCTGTTTACGGTCCTCGGGAAGTCCCCCGTTCCTCGGATTTCAGTCTCAAGGGCCAGCTGTCGTGCGAGTTCAAGTACGCCCCGTTTTCGTGCGCTGTCCGCAAAGGTCACATGCAGGACCAGGAAGAAATGGAGCTTAGCAGGACGTTGCAAGAAGCACTGGAACCCGTTGTTTGTTTGGTATGTGATGGGCAAATCAAATAGCGATCTAGTGATTATAATTCTGCGTTTTGTTGCAGCACCAGTTTCCGAAAGCATTGGTTGAGGTCAACATTCTCGTATTGGAGAACGATGGGTCCGTCCTAGCCGCTTCGTTAACGTGCGCCAGCCTAGCGCTCGCGGACGGGAACATTCCCATGTGGGATTTGGCGATTGGAGCCGCGTTGGTAATCGTATGAAGAAAAGCTTAGCCGTGTCATTGGAACTGAGTGTATTTCTGTATCCATAGCAACGGAGCGGTGACGTGACTCTAGTGGACCCTACGATTGGCGAGGAATCACGCTCGGGGCAAGTGGAAGCAGCGGGAGACGACAGCAACATGATGATTGGGTACATGCCGTCCTTGCAGCAAGTGTGCACGTACTTTCACGAAGGTTCATCTTCGGTTGACGATTTGGAGAAGGGAATCAGCATTCTTGTGGATAATTGCAAGCAGTTGTTGCCTCTAGTTCAAGACTGTATCAAGCAGAGTATTGAAAACCATTTGAGAAAATAAACGCAGTAATGCCTCATCTTTTTATAAAATGTGTATTAAGATATCCTGAAGCACTGGTGGGTAGAGAGGGCAATCCGCTATGGATCTTAAATCAAGAAATATAACTTGTGCATAAATGTTATACGTTTACCAAAGCTTTGATTACGTAATAAATCATATGTAATTTTCATTACCAAGTAAAACACAATATTGTAATGATAATAAGTAATAACGGTGATCTTATATCATTACCGATAAATTTGTATAACCTGAGTTAATTTAATAACAAGAACTTAAATCCTCTTAATTGAACATAATACTTAAACTGCTAAATGAACTCATTAACATACGTATAAATATAACTATAAACTAATAAGAAATTTTTTATTAATATACATAATTTGAACTATGAGAAATCATCACGGGGAAAATCAGCTCTCAGATTATGTGCAGCGGTTTAGCAGCAACCCGCACAGTGTTTACTGTGCGTCGACTTGGGACTCCTTCTGACGTTTGAAACATCCTTGTCTATTTACCGGTAAATCATGAATCCCTTGCAAGGTATGCGAAACCGATTATCTTATTAGTATCTTATAATGAAGTTATAATGATGACAGGTCAAATGCAGTTTGGGAATTTCAACATGCAACAACAGCAACAGCAACAACAGCAGCACCACATTCAGCAGCAACAACAGCCTCAATCCGGCATGTTTGGTATGCAGCAGCAAAATCAGCAGCCTCAGCAGCAGATGCAGTTCATGCAGATGCAAATGCAACAGCAACAGCAGCAACAACAACCCATCTCGACGATGCATCCCGTTCAGGACCCACAGCAACTTTCTCAACAACAGCAAATGCAGCTACAGTTCCAACAACAACAGCAGATGCAGCAGCAAACTGCCCAACAACAACAACAGCAACAGCAGCAGCAACAACAGCAGAAGGAAGTAAACACAGCATCTCTGTGTCGTATCGGGCAGGAAACGGCACAAGAACTCGTCTCAAGGGCGCAAGAACTGTACCAGAGCATAAAGGTCATCCAGCCACCAAACGGCATCATAATGAACAACACGTTAGCAGCCGACAAGAAAAACAAGCTTCAGGATCAGCTGAAAACCATCGGGCTCTTGTACAAACGACTGCGCATCATCTATGACAAGTGCAACGAGAACTGCCAGGACCTGGAAGCCGCGCCACTGGACTCGCTGATCCCGACCAAAGCGAACCTGAGCGAGTGGAAGCATGGCGACAAGAAGACGACGGAAGCGTACCGCACCCTCGTCGAGGAGCGCAAGGAGCTCTACGAGCAGCTGCTGATGAAAAACCGACACTTGCAGGAGATCATGGAGTATATGCGCAGCATCATTTGGGAAATAAACACAATGCTTTTGATGAGACGTTCATAAATTAGTGTCTGTATTTTATACATGTAAAACGGGAGAGCGTGGATTACACCGATGAACGGAGAAGATATCAGTGTGTCTTATGCATTCACATAGAAGATATGAGAGATCCATCAATATTTCGAAAATTTATCCAAAGATTTATGAGTTTCCTTTCCCGATCAAGTAATACGTTCGCAGCTGACCTTTGCCCTTCACAGAGACCAGACCCCGTTCCTCGAAGACGTAGCCGAACTGTCGGAGGATGGCACTGGTTTCTTCCGTCACCTGTAAATGAAGCACTCATTTTCAAATCTAATTTTAATTATCTTAATTTGCTATTAGTTAAATTTTCTTAATTACCAGTCGATTTATTCAATTTATTTCAAATCGAACTATAATCTTTAATGGTGTTATACTAGTTACTGTATCGGACAAAAATTAAGGTAAATTAACCAAATCTTTACAGTAAAGTTTAATCTGTTACTAGTGTCATTTAGAAGAAATATAAAAAATTCTAATGTGGAATAAACCTGGATGTGCCCGGCCTTCCCCGTGCTCTCCATCCGCGACGCGACGTTCACCGCGTTGCCCCAGATGTCGTAATGCGGCTTACTCACACCGATAACTCCAGCCGTTATGGGCCCATGGTTAATTCCTTTTCAATGATCCAGTTTAATTCAATTTAATTTAGGATAAATCAATTAAAACTAATACAATTAGGACTAAGGTGGATTAATATACCCATTCGCAGGACAAAGTGATTGAAACTCTGGTCGTTAATTCCTTGCAGAGTCAGCTGCATGGCTAGTGCGAATTCCACGAGCAGCGATAGGGTTCTCCATCGGTTTAACTCGTCACTTTCATCCTGTTGAAAGTGACGGTTTAGAAAGAACTATAAATCAAATTCAATTTTAAAATCAATAGTTCACCGTGCAGGGTTCTGAATTGTTCAGTCCGCTGGCAGCCATGTAAGTCGATCCAATCGTCTTGATTTTAGTAATCTCGCCGAACTGATCCTTGTCCAGGAGCTGTAAAACCGACAAAGGATTCGATTAACAATCAATATTGAACCGTTTTCATGGTTACGCTGAAGCTATGGTTTACCGCATCGAAATCCGATATGACTTCATTGAGGAAGCGCAGACATTCCAGTCCTTGATTGTTCACCGTTTCCTCTGAATAGAATTCTGAAACGATGCACATAAGTTATATTAATTTTGTAAAGTATGACAAGTTATTCAAGTTAATTAAATGTAAAACGCTAAGATATCAAAATTAAGGCATTAATTTGTTGAAAACCGTTAACAATTTGTTTATTTTACCAGCGAAATTGGGAATGGAGGCGAAGAGGATTCCGACGTCGGTGAAACTCTGGCTGTAAAGCTGATCTCCCACGGCCGAATCGTTGCCAATTTGACGCCGCGAGTTGAGGAAATGCGAAGCCACGTGAGGCGGCAGTATGTTGAAGATCAAGGCCTAATGTATTTCAAAAACCACGTGTTGTACATTAGTTTATTGTTTCTATCTGTATCTATTTAACTCTCTGTCCGTCTGTCTATCTATCTTTCTATCTATCCATCTGTCTATCGAAATATCTATATATCAGTGTATCTATCTATCTTTCAATCTATGCATCTATGTATGTATGTATGTATGTATATATCTATATATCTATGTATCAATATATCTATCTATCTATCAATCTATGTATTTATGTATATATTTATGTATGTATCTATGTATGTATCTATGTATCAGTCTATCAATCTATCTATCTATCTATCTATCTATCTATCTATCTATCTATCTATCTATCTATCTATCTATCCATCCATCCGTCCATCCATCTATCTATCTAACTGTCCACGTAACTATTTCTCCATTAAATTCTAAATTTACTGCCAGGCCATATTGTTCAAACTGAATAAGCCTCGAGGAACGTTCAATCAGTTTACTAATTTTAATAAATTGTCAGCAATGAGCAAATGTGCTAAATTAATACTATATCATAATAACCTCTCTTAACTGTTCTAAACGCCTCTTTAAATTTAATCAAACTGAAGATTTATTGCCAAACAGGCCAGAGTGTTTAAGCGCTCGTCTTCTTAAACAAGACAAATTGGATATTGGCTCGTCGGTAAAAATAATGAAATCTGGCGGGGGGAAATAAAAAGAGCCGCAGAAAGGAAAGTGTCTATAGAAGCGGAAGAGGCACTGCAGTACACAAATCAATATCTCCCAGTTAAAAAGTGTAATCAATAATAGACGAGCGCCTTTGTAAAATCGCTCAGCCATCAAGCATTGCTTAAAGTTAACCATTCTATATAATAAAATCACTATCATGTCTATTACAGTAATTACTAGCCGTATTGATCTAATCTTGTAATGTTTGCAGCAAAAAAGTGAGTCGGAATTCACTCCTCAGTTCAGTTTACCTGGTTTCGACGTCGCAGATCGGAGGCCCTCTCGCGCTGCTCTTCGACTTGGTGTTGCCAGAGGAACAAGATTCGCGATTTCGATTCCAGCTGTAATCCAACAACATGAGATTTTACCAACTAAACTAAAAGTTTCCTGCAATAATATATAATATAAATATATAGACATGACATTTAAATTAATTAAATTTAGGTAGAAATTCATATAAATAAGAATGGTAAAAAAGAAGAATGTGGACAGTCGATAGGTTCTTACGTGACGCGAGAGGGCAAACAGGGCCAGTGTTACGGCTGTCAGCGTGCTGGCCGTCACTAATACCGTCCAGTCGTGACTTTTTGCCTCCACGTCGACTTGTTCGGATCTTTTTTGTGTGTTTCAAAGAAAATAGACAAGAGAGTAGAATTTAACATACACGAATTAAAATAACGAATGAACGAAATTGTGAGTGAAGTTAAATCCACTTAGAATCAATTTGACTACATTTGAGTTAGCTTTGTAGTCAGGTCGAGACATTTTTGTGGACGAATTAATGAAATTTTGATCTGAACTTCAAAGGATATGTGAAGATACGGAACGTGGATACACCGATAGATAAATAACTATAGATGCATAGGCAGGTAGATGGGTAGATAGATAGATATATAGATAGACAGATAAATGGATAGTTAGTTAGATAGATAGATAGATAGATAGATAGATAGATATATAGTTAGATAGATAGATAGATAGATAGATAGATAGGTAGATAGTTAGATAGATAGATAGATAGATAGATAGATAGATAGATAGATAGATAGATAGATAGATAGATAGATAGATAGATAGATAGATAGATAGATAGATATAGACAGATAGATGGATAAGGTAAATAGGTAGACAGATAGACAGATAGATAGATAGATAGATAGATAGATAGAAGATAGATAGACAAATAGTTATAGATAGAAGACAGATAGGTAGATACATAGACAGACAGATAGATAGATAGATAGATAGATAGATAGAAGATAGATAGACAAATAGAAAGATAGAAGACAGATAGGATAGGTGGATACATAGATAGACAGACAAATAGCTAAACAGATAGATGGATAAGGTAGGTAGGTAGATAGACAGACATAGATAGATAGATAGGTAAGTAGGTAGAGAGACAGACAGATAAATAGGTAGATAGACAGACGAATAAATAGACAGATACATAGGTGATAGATAGATAGGAAGTTTGATAAACTAGATAGGGCAGTATAGCCAGCCATGTACACCTAAAATGAAAACCAAAAGATTTGACTTCAGATTCAGAAGAGAACTCCAACCGTCTGGCGCAATTCCGCGCTGCGGATTAAAGCGAAAGCAAGAACGCCGTGTAATTGAAACCACAGTCAACGACGATACCGAAAAGGCAGATTAAAGTAAATTGCATCATTATTTATCTATTTTATAAATCTCCAATTGCTTTTCCATTTTCCTGTAACAACCAAAAGCCATCAACGATTCCCTCTCTACGAACTCAGAAACTCTGAAATCCAGCACCCGCCATTTTCTCCACCCTTCGAATTCAGTTCTTTGCAGTTTTGTGTTTGAACGGTTGCCATTGTCTCCAACCGTACAGTCCAGAGTTTTGGATGGTGGGGAAAAACGATGGATCTTTTCAACTTTAGAATTTTATTTTGGCAAAACTAACATTCCGATTTACACGAAAATTTAACAGTATTTAAAGTATCATCTAATCTACTTTCAGTAATTTCTTGGCTGTTGTGTCTTTGAAAACGGGGATGCCATAAGCGATCAACTTTTCCCCGGCAAGAACCGCACTAGACTGCACGGATCCGTCTTCATTACCAATAGACAGTTACAAACAAAGGGATCACCAACCAGGCTGCCTATTATTTTTAAACGAGAGCCAAACAGAGGGATAGATCTATAATACCATGAAAATCCATGACTTGCGGTGATTGTACGCCAGGGAACAATACAGACGCAATAGAAATAAATTTATATCAATACTCTTCCAATTGTGTTTAAAATTTTATCCAGATAAATAACACTGCAATTAAACTGTTACTCATCTTATTAACTTCCAAAAATATGTCATTAAATTATGGAAAAAATTCTTAAAATGTGGTAAATTAAACTCTAGTATCTTAAAAATAACTATGGTTTGTAATAACTAGGTTTAAACGCGTTTTCAACAGTGTAACAACCTACTTTTCAGAAGGCGGCTGCCATATGAGAGTCAGGTACCATTGATTGTGACACACGCGTCGGGTGCATAAATATCGATCACGCAATGCACAATTGAAGAGTGCGCGTCACAAAGTACACGAGAATCATTTCTGCTTTTCCTTTTAGGGGTAAAGGTCCATTTGTCAGACCCGGGTATCTTGATCTTAGTCAATGAAATAAGCAACAATTTATCCAATACATTAAGTTTATAATTAGCAACCTTGTAAAAATAGAAATAGTAGATTTGGTTGTATAAATAACCGATTGTATGCAAGTTGGCTAAAGTGAGAAAGAGAGGGAGAGAGAGACGATGTCTGGCACGGAACGATTGCGTATTTTATTAGCCGGTGATCCATTTTGCGCGCGGCTGGCTATTGAATCCCCAGCTTGACAGGTCATTTCACCCGATCAATCTAAACAGGCTCTGCATTTAATGCATCACTGGCACATTTCACATTCTCAAGTATAAAAGTGCGTTCCGCAGTGTTTAAAACAGACGTCGCAACGTGATTCCCTTAAGAATCCTACTACTAGATTCTTCAATGCAACTATTGCTTCGTTTTTATCAAGTGTCATCAAGTGTCATTCAATCAAATAGAATGTATCAGTTTGGACTTGACATTATTAACCTGAAATGTAGTACAGTCTAGTCTTAGTAATGTCTAATCTTTAGGATTTTATTTCGGGTAAACTAACAAACCGATTTTAACGAAACTTTAAGAATGTATTAGCAACTACTAGCTCTGCACTCAGTATTTTTTTGGTCGCTATATCTTTTCAAATGTAGTAGCAATAAGCAATCAACTTTTCCCTCTTCAAGAACCCTTTTTTTATTGCTCTATTCTGTCATTAATTCCGGAATGGAAGTAATGTGGATTTAAAACATGGAACGAATGGCCATTTGTTTAAGACAACCGACTTCATATATAGCGTCTTCTGCTATAGCTCTTTGCTGCTTCGTAGATAAATAAGGATGAAGCGGGCTTAGGGGTAAAACAGGCGCGAAACGAGTTCTTGCAAAAGTGATGAATGGCTTGATCGATGCTGGGTCTACGTACCGGCTCTCTCGATGGTTTCCACACATACTCGTCGACTGACCCGACAGGTTTTCATTCGCTTCTCACACATATTAGGTACGAAACTGTAATTACATGTAAATATTCGTATGTACAGTCTACGGGGGAAAACGGGTCATGAATGATGGCGAGTTTGGCGAATTTGCAATTTTTTGGATTTTATTCTGGCAAAACTAACAAACTGATTACAGCAAAACTTTAAGACTGCATTAAGGACGTCTAGGCCTAGACTCAGTATTTGTTGGGTTGCTACACCTTTGAAAATTAGGGAGCAATAAGCAATCAACTTTTCCCCAGCAAAGACTATGCTCTAATTAAATAACTAAGGCCTATAATCTTTTAGGTTAATAACTTTAACGGGTGGGTATAACGGCAAGACTGCCTGGAAAGTTGAATTCACCCTGAGCTGGACTTTACCCTTAGGGCTATGCAAAAGTTGGTCCCCCAGGAATTTCGAGTCCCTATATGCCCCTAAGGGCGAGTGCTAAGCCAGCGACAGTAGCCTGATAGCAAATGCTGCCCAGAACCCCAACTTGAAGTTTGCCCTAAGGGACACCCGTCTGTGCCCCTAGGGCAAATAGTAAGCCAACTATGAGTTCTCAACGATCTATTTAAAGAACTTGGTTGTCCCCTAGTTTGGGTTTCACCCTTAGGGCTGTGCAAACCTTAGCCCCCAAGGGTGCGTTCTTTTCCCATAGGGCAAGCTTAAAGCTACCTTCGCTCTCCCAACTATCTATACTTGGATGATAGGACACGCGTTTCAAGAACCCCTAAGGGCTTCACCGTTAGGGTAATCCTAAGGGTAATTGTGCCCGTAGGGCAATAGTGGCAAGTCTGGTACAAGGTTTCAGCAGTCTAGTTCTAGAACATGGACTTTAACATAACACCCAAGTTCTGGGTTGTCACCCCTAAGGGCTACGCAAAAGTTAGCCCTAAGGGAGGTCCCTTTCAGCCCATGGTTAAAATCATAATCCAAGTATTTCAGCGATCTAGCTAGATCTAGCTAGAGAACATAGGTCTGGGCTCAACTCTAGGGATATGCTTAAGGTTGGCCCTAAGGGGCATCCCGATGTTCCAGACCCTTAGGGCAAAAGCCGGTTCAGCCATAAAGTTGTATCGGCTGTAAACATCACTGGAGATACGTTAGAAATTGATCATTAATCTTTACTTGGCTTGTTCTGCTGTAGGGTGGATGTTAACCCAGGCGATGAGAGTGTAGACCAGCGTCAAACATAGCAGCAATAGACCTTTGAACCAGCCGAAGAGATGCGGTGCAAGGGCCACTGAGCACATGATCAAAGCGGCGTGGCTACAGCACGGGGTCGTCTGACTGGAAATCTGCATTTTGAAAGTCAAACCTCATTTGCATTTTGAATCACCTTGTTTCACCAACACAATTTCAGTAGTTATAAACAGGTCATTAATAACACTGAGAGTAATTAAGATCCAGAACATTCTTACTAACTATAGACTATAGAGATTGTGAAATAACGTGGTTTATGTATGTTTACTTCTCTTTTTAAAAATGCGATAAATCTAACGAGGGACAACGAGAGAGCTTACCAGTACAATCACGTGCGAAGTGCAGAGAATCAGAATTGCGATGCTGAGCAGCGGTGTACGCGACATGAATGTCGAGTTGAACGATGCGATGCTTTCCGTCAGCCATTTACTCCAACACTGCCCATTAACAATTACGTTTCCAAATTAACTTTGGGCCCCAAAATGAATCACCATACGCAACTTAAGGGGTTAATTCCTATAGCTTTCAACTAACTTACTAATATCAAGTAATTAAATTAAAGTTATATAACATTGAAATATAAAAAAAAAAACTTACTGATCCCATTCTGTCGGCGTGGGTAGCGACGCAGAGTGTCAGCAGCAGGATAATTCCCGCGGGATAAGCTATCATACTCAGATTCCTGGTTTACAATACCCCAGTCAAGATAATCATCACTAATGAACACTGATAGTCTTAACGATGTTATCTAGACATTGAGTACAATTTACAAGTCTGTAGCAAATTAACTTGCGTAGTTTTCCCAGGTGCAGAAATGGTTTGGAACTGACAATTTGCTGTCCTTTACAAATATGAATAATATCATATCTATAATTATGCATTAGTCATTAATCTAGTTATGACAATACATTACCAGAACTGAATCAAGTATTACAGCAGTATGAATAGTAGAAATATGAAATTGGAATCAATAAATACCACTGGTCGGTGACTAGAGTGGCCAGGGTAATGGAAGTGAGCGATAAAGGCAGGGCGTAGATGGTGCGAACGGCGATGGCGTCTCGGTGTGAACGATAGTGACTCTCTTTTGACGCGTCATAAAACGTCTGCGTGAAGCGGTGCGTCGCCCTCCTTATCATCCTTAACGTCACAACATCAAAGAAGAGGCAATTATCGTCAAAATACAAATTGCCAATTTATACCGTCGTTTGACTGTCAACCTTCAGATATATCCCTCACAACACTGAAATCTATCCGGTCAATTTAAGTGCATTATTCTCAGTATGACGGTTGTTTTAACTGGAACACAAACAGTTGAAACTTCACCAGCGATTATTTCTTTTACTGAAAGAAGACTATAAACTTAATTTTAAATTTATGGTTTTTCTTGCAATTGTCATAAAGAAGGAACTGTATACAGTCTCTCCAAAGTGCAGACAGGCTGAAAATAAATAAACCATCGTTACTTCAACGGGTCTTGGATACACGCGCAGCGGTGAACATAAATTTCAAGATTTATTTTCCAAGAATTTCTCTGCAGGATTTTCGTGTCTCTTACACGAAATATCGGATAACTTATTTCTCAGATAAATTCTACGTGGGTAGAACAGTAAACCGAGTATAATTTAATAGTAATTTTAGTTTAGTTACAATGAAAACAGACAGTGTACCTGTACATTTCCTCTTCACCGTCGTCTTTGACAGCGGAAGATACTTCAGGCTGAACGCTGAGTGAAAAACACCCGTAGTGTCGTTTTCTTGCCTTCGGGGTAACTTTTTCCTCGATTGCCGGTAGATTGTCTGGATTAGGTTCTTCAGCTTGTGTCTTCTCAAAATAGAAAGGCAATAAAGCTTTTGTCTTGATAAGGGTTTAATTAATTTACAGCTTGATGCTTGGCGCGAAGTATGAAATACGTCTCGATGGAAGCCAGACGAAGCGCTTCTTCTCGTCTCTCGCCAAACGCCGGCTCCACTTCGAACTGATCGCCCAGACAGCCTAGCGTCCGACTGGAAACATGCACGCGCCTGGTTTGTTTTTGTATTTACTGTTAATTTCCTTTTTACAGTGAATAAAGTCGGTGAGTAAGAAGCTTTTGAATAAGACTGGTTTGTCGTAATGTATCCTCATTTAAATGATCAACATGTCAACATTAGCTCCGATCGTCAGATTGATTTTCCACAGAAACCGTTACGGGAAAGTTTCAAATTTGGCGCCAATCGCTCAGTATCGAGGTAACCGTTGAGAGATGATTTGAAATTTGGCGCCGAACCGGTACATACTAATTATTTCTTGTGATTGAGGTTGTTTAGCACTTTGCTGAAAAGCACGTTGTTTTCATCTATCTATCTATCGATCTATTTATCTATCTGTCTGTCTATCTATCTATCTATGTCTGTTTGTCGGTATATCTGTCAGTCTATCTACCTATTATTTTTCTATATGTGTCTATCTGACTGCCTATCTACACCTATCTGTCTAGATATCTATCTGTCTATCTGTCTCTCTATTAACTATCTATGTCTTTCTATCTGTCAGTTTATCTATCTACCTATGAGACCTAAGAGGGGGCCATGGGCGAGAGCCTGCATGCCCTCTTTCATGATTTCAAAAAAAGTCTACCTATTTTCTATCTAAATCTATCTACCCATGTATCTGTCTGTTTGTCTGTCCGCCTGTCTGTCTGTCTGTCTCTATCTATCTATCAAGTAGTCCGGTTTGTATACAGAATATGAAGATAATATTATACATGGATCTATCCATCTACCATCATTTGAATTCGGGGCCATTTTGCAGATATGTCTGCAGACGACTTTTCCCCTACTGTAATACGACTTCCAGAGTTAAAGAACTATTGAAGAATACGGTAGCATCTGGTGTGACTACATACATTATAATGGAAAAGCGAAACTTTTCTCTCGTACCCAGGTGCACCACTGCTCTCCATTTTATTGGCCAGTTCGACGTCCTGGCTGTAAACATCGTACTGCCACTGGCGTTGTCCCAGCACCCCGGCCAGAATGGCTCCTGTATGGATCCCTACTCGCATGTCCACCGGCGATAACGTCGACTCACGGACGCATCTGCAACCAAATAACTCACTCCCATGAATCATAGTTATTCACGTTGATATTCCCACTATTATTCATATCATCTCTAAACATCGTTTATATCATTCCGAAGTGGACGACACGCTTCTAGTATAACGTGAAAAGGTCCTGGACTGAAAGGATTTTCCAGTGTAACAGGACAAAACCCGTTATGGTTATGTAGACTTAGCTTTATAATCCGGGTAAACTGAAAGCTCGTTCGTCAGATTCTGTTACACATACAGTTTAACAGGGCAATAAAAAGGGTTCTGGATTGGATGGATATCATCTAGATTTGTAATTTTATTTCGGCAAAACTAACAATCCGATTGAAATGAAACTTTACTAGTATATAAAGTAATATGAGTACTACATTCAGTATTTTTCTGGCTGTTCTACCTGTGTAAACTCGGGTGCTACAATTTCCCCAACAGGAACCTTTTTTTATTGCTCTTAGACTGTACGATGGATGATTGCACAAGCAAAGGCTATGAATACGTACTCATCAGACTCGACCGGTTTAATGTGTCTGCCCCAGAGCGGTTCTGGCGGGGACGCCAGTGTTTCTGTAAAACAGAAGTTTCTCGTTTCTTTATGGATTGGCATGAGGCGGTATAGAGGTTTGGAAACTTTACGATCCCCTGATACGTCTCTGTCGAAGTTAAGAGACGAGGAAACTCGGACACAAACATACGAGGAAACACAAAGTTGGTTTGCTTTTAAACAGGGGAAAAATTGTCTCGTGCTGAGGTATAGATATCTCTTGTATATACTCTCACGCGGAACGTTTTTCCCTCTGCTGTTCCTTTAGATGACTGAAGGTATTTGAGTAATTAATTTAATCCAATTAATTATGCATCTTCATGGTATCAATTCACTAGAAGAAGAATCGAGTTTAAGGTTCTGAAACCATCAATATTGATGTAACAAGGACATGGCGGTTTAAGCGGGCGGGAAACAAGCTGCATCCGAGAGACAGCAGAGAAAAGTGAAACGAGAAGCAGGTGGTTAAGCGAGAGTGGCATAACGACCTACCCGCGGGAGCCCATTATCATAAAAATGAAGCTTACTTGATGGCTTCGATCATAGCCAGTCCCATATTGACGCAGAGGACGGCGTGATCTGCTCGAGGTTCCGGTGCTCCGCAGATGCAGTAGTAGCAGTCGCCCAGAATCTTGATCCGCATCTGATGATACTTCTGCTCGAAACGTTGAAATTGCAATGAAAGTTTACTCTTATTGTTCTCTTTAGCATTAACTTCCACCGTCTATTAACTTAACCACGTGGTAATTGCTAATCATTCCTATTTTTAGCCTATACATGTAATGACCATTCTATAACTGCACTAGTTACAGAATCTCGTACCGTTATTCAAATGCGGTAGTGATCATGTATTAGGACAGCCAACTTACTTGCGAGAGATGATCAAACCTAGCGAAAAGCTCGTTTAGAATGTGCACTAGTTCCGACGCTGGGTAGGTCGACGAAATTGCAGTGAAACCCACAATGTCAGCAAAAAGAATACTGCGATGCCGTGATGAAGCAACGTTCACGAAAAACAAGGGGGAAGAAATGAAAGTACAGAATTAAACAAAAAATAGAATGCAATCTCACTTTGGCAAAGAATCCACCGACGGATTCGCAAGTCTAAAAATCCTCGAACCCTTCGGCCAAGAATCTCATAGAAATCTGGTTTCCGTCGACTTGCGAACCCTTCGAAATTCACCCATTCAACTAACCTGACGTTCTCATGGCGACTCATATAGATCTTTTTAAACTGTCCATCGTAAGAGGTTCCCAGGTCCTGACGCATCTTGACGGCCACGTGCTCCGGCAGTACCGACAGAAGAAGCTGTTCCTGAAAAAGCGAAACAAGGATTTTTTCCCCCCAGGTTTACATCTAATCCTGCAAGAAAACAAGAACCGCAAGAAGCTAACTTATCGATTCTTTTACTTGTTCCAACGCCTGTTTCTCCACTGTTGTCCGTATCTCCAACGATTTACGGGTGTCCAGGAAAGCGCGTCTCTGTCTGTTGTCCGCCACCATATAGGCTAGACTGCCTAGGAGAATGGATCCTAGAACTAGGATCAGTTCAGAGACGATCTACAGAAACACGAGAACAAGGATAAGAATTTATAAAAAGAAATTTGGTTCGAGTATACAGCGGACCAGCGAGATAGCTCTTGGCTTGACTCGAGTTGGGATTGCACTTCAAGGGTCGTTAAGTGCAATCTCACTCAAATGGCCTCGCTTAAGTATCCCATACACGTCGTTTAATCTCCTCTTGTACCAACTGCGGCAAACAAGGCCCTTGTGGCGTTAAAACTTTATAACAGGGTTCATCGTTGAAGTGTGTGTGTCCGTAATCTATTTCAAGAGGAGATCCTTGAAGCTTGTTACTACAGAAAGCTTAGCCAAAGTGGTACAATGGCAGTTTAGAATTAACAAGTTAAAGTTGCAATGAATAAAGTCGTGTTTCCCGCCTAGCTATTTGCTGCTGTATTAGTTTTATATTGTGATACAATCGAAGGAGGCTCTTTTTAAGGGTATCGAGGGGATCAAGGTATATGTGGGATTTTTGAAATTGAAATTCGTTCGTGAAGAACTAATTAGCGGTGCCTGAACCATGCAAATGTCTCTTGGGATGGCTTCTTGTTCAGCACAAAGAGAATAATCAAGCCCATAGCTGTGGGGATTCCGACTGCATAATGAAAATGCCACTCGCTGAGAAAACTTGGTGGTCTTGATCTTCAAACCGAGTGGCATTACCAAACGGAATAGAAAACTGCAATCCCATCCTGACACTTGTTACAGACACTCTTGTTTTTCCTACCAGCGGCGCAGATTCTCGTTTCAAAAACCACGCGGATTTGCCCAAGTTGTCGTGCAGTACAAGTCTTTAAGAGTTGAAGTATAGGAGAAAAGTGTCTGTTGTATACTTGTAGATGTTGTGGAAGCGGGGCTATGCCCCTAGGGCAAGCTTCAACACCCTCAGGTGGTCTGACCTTTTGCCCTGAGGCGAAAAAGCTCGGTGCCAACCTGCTCTCAACGTATAAGACCTCTTTTGTAAAATGGCAATTGCTTATGTAAGCTTTCTTACGTCAGATTTCTCTCTCATCTCTTTGCCTGGTAACTTGCAATTTGCTATCTCAGAGCTCATTGGTCAGCAGAGACGACTTCAAAGGAGGGAGGATCTACAGCTATAATTAGAAAGGTAATGAAGTGAAGTTAACCTGGTAAATGATATGATCAGAGACAAGAGCAAGGTTCCACGTTCCGAAGGAAACGAGGGCCACACCGGCGGTAGCCGTAATGACGATGCACGTGACGATGGGAATGGGTAGGGTGACGAATGTCAGCAAGTTAATAAGCATTAACCAAGTGAACGCTATGCAGCTTGAAACTCGCAGAGGGATTAGGGCCATGATGAGAACATTGGTCAATAGCCATCCCGTCAGAGTAATGAACAGATCCACGTAGGGATTCACCCGCCGGCAATTTGGTGCTGCACAAGCCACCAAAGTGACGAGCAGGCAGCACAAGCCGGGCACAACACCCAGCAGCTCATCAGCGGCCCACAGAAGAGAGATCGAGTGCACAGCCACACAAGTGCTACCTAAAAAGAAGCACCCAATATCCCAGCGCTTCTGGCGCCGGTAGTGCCGTTGATATAGCTGCTCCATCGTGTCATCGTCGAAGGCTCCTCGGCACAGGAGACGCCACCGGGCCGCAGACGTTCGACCGTGCTGCACTGAGACTTGCTCTCGAACAGGGTCGAAATGAACCACCGTACCGTCGTGGATGTGGTTGGCCTGCTTCAGGCTCATGGTCAGCAGGCGTTGGGTGCTTCCGCACCGGGCCAGCCAGCAGCTTACACTGCCGGGCAGGATCGTAACACCATCGAACTGCACATCATACACATCGAGCCAATGTATTCGACGTGACGCCTGCGCACTCAACGGAAAGCGTATACAGAGCTAGCAAGCTATACCCACCATCAACCTCCCTTGTTTTTTTCCCCCCTTCTGTCACCGAGATTCATCGGAAGATGGGAAAAGCGTAGGCACATGACAGGAGATGATCGAAAATTCGGTCACCTAGGAAACGTATCCTTGTTCGGCAATTAGAGATATTAGGAGCAATCACTTTATTCCCATGAGGAGATAAAAGCTGTTCATTATACTCATTACGCTGGTAGCCTGCCTGTGCCTACGGCTATACGGATGACAAACTTTTAACCCGTGTTTTCGGGGCACCAATTGCTACGAATGAAAAGTGTCGACTATTATTAAAACCACAAGGAATGGAAGTAATCATTACCGATATTAAGTCTGTCGTTTGCACTAGTGCTCTAATAGCACTGCGGCGGAAAAACACCCGACGTTAATGTAAAGTTGTCATAGCAATCTCTGCTGGTGACACGCAACACAAACGCGCTACTCTCCTGTGTTTACATGGACGACTGAGTCACAGGCTTGCCCCTGCACTTGCCAACCAAAACCAAATAAGGGAGCAAAGTTATGAAACTTTGGCTGTAGAGAGGAAACCAGAACCGATAGATTTTCGCCGTCGTCAGGGGAGACCATGTGAGGAACAAAGGAGCCCCTGTTGGTTACAACAAACCAACGTTTGAAAGCATGGCTCCACTGTACCAAGGGGCATAAACAATACGCTTGCATTAGAACACCAGAAGAAACATGTAACTTCACTCTGGGATTACTATTTCCTTGTCCTTTAATTAACTGCATCCACTCGTTTCAGTTCTTGTCAATATCGGCGTTTAACTTACATCGTGAGTACAAACGTGCGACCATAGTTTGTTTCTAAACGCTACCAACAGATGGCTCCCTCGCTAAAGTGGGCCGGTTCAACTGTTAACATTGTTTTCAAGCTGTCCAATGCGATTATCTCCAATCCTTATGGTAATAACACACGATATTCATCATTATAGTTGTGTACAGCCCAGAGCAAAAGAAAGCCAGTTTCGAATGGTAGAAAATGATGGATCTGTTTAACTTTTGGATTTTTATTTTGGCAAAACTAACAACCCGATTCACATGAAACTTTACTAATGTATTAAGTACTGTCAGTTCTACAGTCAGCGTGTTTTAGGCTCTGATATCGTAGAAAACGTGGGTGCCATAAGCGATCAACTTTTCCACAGCAGGAACCCTTTTTCTTACTACTCACGTTTTGGTTATGTTCCCTAGTTTCAGACATGTCAACTTGACTTTCTTAATGGCCGTTCAATACAACGAAATCAGCTTTGGCATAGGGACTGAAGTCATGTCTGGTGGGAAAGCTCTTCGTGTATTGATCAAGTGCAGAAAGAGTCGTATGTCCAATCTGCTACCAGATTCAAAGGGATCCTTAATTAATGATACCGTCGGTCTCTCTCGCTCCTACACTCCTCGAGATATGTACCTAAGAAGAAGAGCGTATTTTCAATGAAACTGAACAAAAGTAAAACCCTTTTTACATAGAATCTAGCTTTGCGGACAGACGTCGTCCATGTAGAATCAACGAGAATTACCTTATCGTTGTTTCCTAATACTGGAATCTAGCGAAGTTGCCCAAACAGAATATGTGTTTACCGAGCCCAAACTGCAACTTTCCAACAAGTGGGCAAATTCACAGAGTTATCTGAGATGGTTGGAAAAGTAAACTTGCCACTTCTGCGCTTTTCAGAGAAGGAACGTAGGAGTGGGATTTTTTTTTCCAATGCAACTTGCTAAATTAATAAATGTCGCCGGACAAAGTCGGCTTATAATGTAGAAAAAACAACCGGGACAGAAACTTGTGCTTTTTATACTTTGGGTTCACTTATTATTCAACAGTATCTTTGTCTGCGCCGGAAGCGCAACTTACACGTATGATTCATCAATCTATAACCATAGGGAGAGAAAAAATAGAACAGCCGTGGGATGCTACTCACTGCCCGAAAACTGGGCGGCAGAATCGGGTTAAGGAATTGGCAAGGCACTTGTTATTCTCGTGTTTATCAACTGGGTTAAGTGAGCCAAAACGGGGACGGGATGTAAAAACGTAATCGATCAAAACATGAGCCAAGAATTTGTTTGCTTGTTTATTTATCTTTACTTATAGCGCCATTGATAAAGTGAATAAATACAAATACAGAAATACAAATGAACGCTGGTATTGGGGGAAATAAGCGACTTGAAGTGTAATTAATATGTTGGATCGTGTCTTGCTATACAAGACGCCAATAAGTTGTTCTGCCGAAAAAGCTGCACAAGGTTCCACCGGGGGAGCAATTTGTCTTCCATAGTCTTCCTTCAGCAAAAGATATACCTCGCTCCGCCCGCTCCTTCATTTCCGCGGATTACGCAACTCAACGGAGAGAACCAAGCTCGTTAACAGCTCGGGTCTTTTTATATTCTTACAAAATTGCTTGGTTTTTCACCTACTTAGCTATCTATCTACCTATCCATCTGTCTATTTATCTGTCTGTCGGTCTATCTATCTCTCGATCTCTCCATCTCTGTCTCTATTTATCTGTCTACCTATCTATCTGTATCATCTATCCATCTATCTATCTGTCTATTTATCTGTCTGTCTGTCTATCTATCTCTCCACGTCTCGATCTCTGTCTCTATTTATCTGTCTACCTACCTATCTGTATTATCTATCTATCTATCTATCTATCTATCTATCTATCTCTATCTATCTCTATTTATCTGTCTACCTATCGAACTTTCTGTCTATCTATCTATCTATCTGTCTGTCTTTTTACTGTCTGTCTATCTCTCTCTCCATGTTACCATCTCTGCCTCTATTTATCTGTCTACCTATCTACCTGTCAGTCTGTCTGTCTATCAATCAATATATCTATCTATCTATCTATCTAT
The DNA here is from genome assembly GCA_022114935.1 of Leptestheria dahalacensis. NCBI lineage: Eukaryota > Metazoa > Arthropoda > Branchiopoda > Diplostraca > Leptestheriidae > Leptestheria > Leptestheria dahalacensis. The sequence continues at coordinate 6,265 of JAIQCU010001201.1, read as the reverse complement.
CTATCTATCTATCTACCTTCCCATCTTTGTACCTATTCATTCATCACTTGTAAGCAGTCAATTGATCATTTGTTCCTCATCATCTCCTCTCGCTACAAGACTTCCTTGATGAACCAAGTTAATGGGATACGAAAAGTCCGCGACTAATATTGTCGAAGAGAGACACACGCGGCATGTGTGCGACTTCCTTGTGACGAGTGATAACGAGTTTCTTAGCGTCACACTTCATTTCCGTTAAGATCCCCGGAGAATCTTAATGCCAGTAATTGCTTTTGGCCCCGTTACACGTCACAGCGTCACAAAAGGGAGAAGAAAAAAAAATCCGAAGTCTTGAAAATAGAAACGGTAATATAACAACCCAATACAAAAATCAGCATGTCGGAGACCTACAAGACGACCTACTACTAACCGTCTACCTGCTGGATTTGGGCTAACATCAGCAGTTTCAGCAGTTCCTGCCTCCATAAGCAATCAGACTCGAACCGTAGAACTGGTTGAACTGCTGGTAGACCTGCTGGTTTTTGCACTGGGAAAAGACAGCGTTATAAGTGTTTATGTTATACCATACTGTTATTACAAAACTTCAATCAATGATTCACCACCCGCGGCAATGCAAAGAGTCTCTGGCTATATGTAACGATAGATCTGGCCGTAAAAACAGACAGAAATATAACAGGAAAAGCAGTCTTGTGTACAACAAGCTGATCCTCGTTGATTAGGTTAGAAAACAAGAATGAAACAGCGAAGTCTTTTTATGTTTTGAACATTGTACTCTTAAGTGAAAGAACTATAGTAAAAGAAAAAAAAGACATGAACTGGAGCTCCTCTTCGATCCGGCAAAGAATGCGTGCCGGACAGCCAACAAAAAGCACGCCATGGTGTGTTTATCTGACGGCTTTGTAAATATCTTTGTTTATGCACCCGAACATATATCTGAATATGAATAGATCTGTTTCTAAATAAACAACCGGGAAATGAAAACAACCACAGCCAAGACAGACAGACAGACATAGATAGAGAGATAGGTGGATAGAGAGATGGATAGATAGATAGATAGACATGGATAGATCGATAGATAGATAGGTAGATAGATAGATAGATAGATAGATAGATAGATAGATAGATAGATAGATAGATAGACAGACAGATAGATAGACAGATAGATACATAGGTACCTAGATACGTCCACATATACACATAGATAGAACAGAAAGATACAGATAGATGAATAGGCAGTAGTTCAAGATACTTGGATACACACACAGATACACAGATACAAAGACAGAACAGAGTGATGCATACATAGATACATCGACGCATATAGATACGCAACCACAGAGATACGTATATGCAACAGATAAATCCACACGCATCAGCGGTATAGTTGAAATGAACCTCAATACAATCAGTACATATAAAACTACTGAAAAGCCGAAATAACAAAAAGAAACCAAGCAGGAATGCAGCTGGGGTGGCAGCAAGCAGCTGCAGTTTTCCCTCTCTCACTTGACAATTAGCAAGTACTTGCGCACTAGAGTTCTGCTGCTACCCGACAGCGTGTCAAACTGCCTTCCCATAAGCCCGCCGGTCCACTTTATTGATTATATAAGTGCTCTCTAAGCTCACTAATACCGAATGCATACAAATAAATAAATCGCCGTCTTAACCTCTTCATTCTCATCACGTTTTCCTTCTTTCTTTAAACAAAATACTAAGATAAATTACTGCTAATGATTAGTTAACATTATACATAACTTTGTATGGTATACTTTGATTCAAAATCAAATGATATATTATTGAATAATTATAATCATACTAGAATAAGAAGATAAACGCCCGAAGTCACCCTTCAGTTCACATTGCAGACTCTTTGGACTAGTTTCTGAACACATCTCTCTGTGAGAAACATCTGAAAGGTTATGGAGATTTACAGACCCCGCGTAGATGAGAGCTGTTCCTCTGTGAGATCAAACCAATTTGCATTGAAGTGAGTTTTCTGTTTCAGTTTAGCATTTTGTTTAGGCGAAACGCCTAAAGTTTATTATTTTGTTTTGTTTATTGAAAGTCTTTAGGATGACGCTTGGGTGGCAGGGTTAGCTTTGCATTAAGGTTTAGTTGTCGTCCAGCCGCCACCCAGGTAAGGTTAATTCGTTGTCTTATGTTTTGTCGTCGATTTAATTTGTGTTATTCGTTCAGTTAATGATCTTGAGCTACCACCGAGTATCGTCATTTATCTTCGGCGTAGCACGTTGGCATATCTGGTAAACTGCTATTTCTTATTTGGCTTATTTGCGATTGTGTTAACATTTTCCTTGTTGTTCTTCCCTCAGTTTAATCAACGAATAAACGGTTTGCCATAACCCAGTAATTCGTGCAAACATTTGGTCCTCCGGGCCGGATCTGTGAGCATCCGGATTGAGTTATCGTCACGGTTGACGTCAGCTGTTGTCAAGTCGGAGTCTGGGATAATCAGCTGTCAAGGGCAGTTCAAGGACACCATGTCGATTTCACCCAGGAGCAACCCGACCCAGGATGAGCTGAAGGGGCTGACGGAGGAGGAGCTCAGGAAGAGACGCAAATCGGGACGATGGAAGGTCACCAGTTACTGTAACACTATCGTGAACATGGTGAGTGACCCCAAAAGCTCTCGCACCGTGATCAACGGGTTTCTCAAACGGGCGGAAGCTGCGTATAACTTGTCACAGGCAGCCACTGATCTCCTGCTGGACACCTGTGAGGACGAGAAGGTCGCGACGGCAGAATGGGACAACCAGTGCAGGTACCTACAGCGTTACGAAGAGGTCGTGGAGATCGTGAAACAGTATATGGACTCCCGAGCAAACGATTCTGCGTCTTTCGTGTCTCAGTCTTCACCGTCTCTCAGTCACCAGGAAGAAGATGAGGCAGATTCTCTGCAGCAGGTCGGGTCCCAAGCTAATTCGCCAGCCGCACTGCAACCAGCAGGTTCGGGGTCTCCTCAAGGTCAACTTCCACAACTTAACAGACCGCAAGTGACGTTTGCGAACCCAGCAGCTCCAGTAAGCCTCACAGGCAGAGCACCTACGCCAGCAACAACCGGAGTATCGAGAGCTCCAGGCGGCCAGATGCAGCCCATTCCCTTGATGAATCGCTACCTGGACCAGGCAACGAGTCAACTCAGAACTTTGGACTTCGGAGACAGGGCACCTGATTGCTGGATTGACGAATACGTCGCGGGACACGTGCCAGACGAGTTTTGGAGCCAGGCCTCCGGGGGCTACAAGTCTTCGGTACGTGCGGATCTAGAAGTTTACGATGGTTCACCTTTGAGCTGGTTCTCTTGGGTCGACTTGTTCAAGTCCCTCGTACATGACACGGGGAAAAGCGCAGGGGAAAAGCTGGCCATCCTACGTCGGTACCTCCGCGGACACTGCCTAGACATTGTTTACGGTCTCGGAGGAGGTGAAGAAGCCTACAAGGAGGCCTTGTTACGACTAAAGGAGCGGTGTGGCCGTAGAGATGTACTTCGGGTCGCCCACATTCAGGCCATTGACAAGCTCACCCCAGGATCACAGCCAGCTCAGTTCCAGAAATACGCCGAAAAGGTACGAACCCACCTTTTTGATTTGACGCGTTTGGGAGAGACGCACAACCAGGACATTCTGGAGCGCATTCTGTCTCACCTGAAGTTGGCGGACCGACTGGCTTACAACGAAGCAAAAATGGCCGGGTCGATCCAGCAGTCGCTTCTCGGTTTTGGGAGATGGCTTTGTGCTCGAGCTACCGCTTACACGAACGCCTTCGAGGTTGCTGCCGAGTATGCTGGAGGTTCAAAGGATCAGCCAAGCACCGCAGCACGCCGAGAGGAGAAGAAGCCCGGAAGGAGCCACGCCACTCAGTCAGGGAGCGCTTCAGGTCGGTCAGGTACTCAGGGTTCGTGCAGCTACTGCAGAGAGACGCATAGGCTGGTAGATTGCAACAAGTTCAAGGATGCAACAACCTCCGATCGTCGAGAGCACTGCTTCCAGAGTAAGCTGTGTTTCTCATGTTTACGTGGAGGCCACCAGGCGCGTGTGTGCAGATCGTCCAAGGAGTGCGGGGTCAACGGTTGCCAGCGGAAGCATCACAGCTTGCTGCATGAGGAAGCGATTACAGTCAACAGTTCCAGCGTCAACACTGCTTCAGTTTCTTCGCCGAAAGTGGCTTTGGGGGTCATTAAGGTGGCAGTTGTCGACAAGAAGGGTAACCGGATCCTTGCTACGGCTTTCCTAGACGAGGGTAGCGATTGTTCGCTCATTCGTGAGGGATTCCTGAAGAAGCTGGGTGTTCGCGGGTCGCCGCAGTCCCTACGTTTGCATGGGGTGACAGGGTCCTTCAAGGAAGTCGCTTCGCAGCGGGTCAAGCTGCAGGTCGAAAGTGCTATGGGAGGAAACCGGTTCTCGGTACAGGCTAACTCTGTTCCGAATATCTGCAATCCCGTACCGAAGATTCCGTGGCCGGAGATCCAGCCTCAGTGGGGTCATCTGCAAGGGTTAGCACTCGCCAACGTGGGCGGACAGGTGGACCTGCTGCTTGGACTGGACCACGCTGATCTACTCGTGACAAGAGAGTTTCGTTGCGGAGGTCCTGGAGAGCCAGTAGCGGTTCGAACTTCATTGGGTTGGTTGGCGCGAGGCGTCATTGGTCAATCGAGGAGCGGCCAAGGGGTCCGAGTAAACCTGCTGCATCATGGCTTTGATCGGGACGAGGACTTGACATCGGAATTCCGTCGGTTTTGTATCTCGGAAGCCATCGGCACGGAATCTCATGTCCCACCTAAACTGGCACCGGAAGATGAAAGGGCGTTGCAGATGTTGGAAGAGGGAACGAGGTATTTAGACCCGGGTTACGAAGTACCGCTCCCTTGGAAGGTCGGAGAGCCCAAGTTGGAAAACAACCGGACTTTAGCTGAGCTACGTTTGAAGAACCTTCAGAGGCGTCTGAATTCCAGCCCGGCGTTCGCAGCAGATTACTTCAGGGCCATGAAGAAGTACGTTGAGGAAGGTTACGCGCATGAAGTCTCCGATCCCGAAGAGCTGTCCACTGCCCAGCAATACTTCCTTCCTCATCATGGCGTTTACAAAGGGTCTAGGAAAGACGCCAAGCTTCGCGTGGTATTCGATGCGGCAGCCAAATTCCAAGGCAGGTGCTTGAACGATGCACTTCTAGCTGGACCCCCACTGCAGAATGATCTACCTGGAGTTATCATCCGTTTCCGGATCGGAGCCTACGCCGTGGCCGCCGATATTAACGCGATGTTCAGCCGGATCCGGATGCGGCCCCAAGACGCCGCTTATCACCGCTATCTCTGGCTGGACGAGAAGAGTGGTCAGACAAAAACGTTTCAGATGGATCGGATTAGTTTTGGGGATACATCGTCACCCTTTGTAGCTATCTACGTAACCCGTCGTGCAGCTCGAGACTTCGGAAAATCCAATCCTGAAGCGGTGGAAGCAATCGAGCGTAACCTGTACATGGACGACTATTTGGATAGCGGTTCGACAGAGCAGGAAATCGTCGAGAGGAGTTTAGCTGTCAAGGACATCCTGGCCAAAGCTGATTTTCATTTGGGTAAATGGCTGTCAAATTCCGCTCGGGTTCTGGAGAGGGTAGCTGAGTCTTTAACCGAGTCAACCGGTGAAGAGAGCCACTCCTTACTCTCCGGCGAGCTCTCAACAAAGGTACTGGGAGTTCGTTGGAAGCCTGCTCAAGACGTCCTCTGTCTTCTACCTTGTGTCAGTCAAGAAACCGTATTCACGAGGAGAGGTCTACTGAGCGAGGTGGCCAGGATATTCGATCCTCTAGGGTTCCTAGCGCCAATGACAGTGAAGGCCAAAATTCAGCTACGCCAACTGAGTCTTCGGGGCCTGGGTTGGGATGAGGAGTTGCCGAGCGATACGCGAGAGTGGTGGTATCTCTGGTTGAGTCGAATGCGAGACCTTCAGATCGAGGTACCAAGGTGTCTTTTCCAGAGTGGAGAACGCTTCAGAGCCGTCCAGGTGCACACCTTCTGTGACGCTTCGCTCGACGCCTGTGCTGCAGCTGTGTACCTCCGTATCGTGGGCGAAGACGAGGAGGTCAGCGTCAGACTCGTCATGGCCAAAACGAGACTCTCACCTATGAAATGCGTTTCAATTGCGAAACTCGAGTTGCAGGCGGCCTTGATGGGTGCTCGGTTGGCAGGCTACGTCCAGAAGCACCTTAAGCGACCGGTCCAAGAGAGGTGGTTTTGGACCGACAGCTCCTG
>JAIQCU010001200.1:0-24654 GCA_022114935.1 Leptestheria dahalacensis | reverse complement strand
AGGGGAACTATGTGGAACCTCTGGTTTGACTTGGATTGTGAAATCTTGTGCAGTCCCTTACTCCCCGATATGAATGACGGAACCCAAGATAATTTTTTTCCTTTGTGTGTTCCAAATAAAGCGATGACGGAAGAAGACAAGCAATCTGATTCAATATATAAAGCGATTTTTGTTTCTTGTAAAATGTCACTTTCAAACGGTACGCGTATCGGTAAAGATGCAGCAACTTGCAAAACTAACATCTATTATTACTTTTCTCTTGTAAGTACTGTAAAACTAGATTAAATTCCCGTGGAAGCTTATTGTAAATACTTATAACGTTGACTCTCTAAAGGATAGGAACCAATGGCGCTCCAAGGGATGGACAAGTGGGACGAGCTGCCCAGGACCCAATTTGGCAAGCCGACGGACCCACAGAAGGCTCAAAGTGGATCTTTGGCTTAAAAGAATCACGGGATTTGCCCAGGACCCGTAACTACTTTGGTACGCCATTGATAGGAACCATTCCGCAGAATGATGTTGAGGTTCAACAAGAAAGCGTAACGGTTCTTCAGACTCACAAGCCTACAGTTCAGTGGACCATTCGAAACTTCAAATTATTTCGAGACAAAGATCCCAACTCAGAATTCCGCATTTCTTCTCCGATCATTTACCAGGACAACTGGGGGCACTGGGCGATGTCTGCTGCTCTTAAGCCTGCTGTAACTACATCCGTTAGCTCTTCATACAATTACAATGGCCATGAAGAGGAAGACCGTCGCATAACGCGGTCCTGGAGTCTAGAAGTAACCATTGTAGCTACCAACACCACAGGTCAAGTATTTTTACCTCCGGCTAATGTCACTGCAGCTGTACTAGGCGGGGCCGATCACAAAACACTGCTGGACAAAGTCGGTCTTGTTCAACAAAGTAAGATAAACTGGTACCATACCACTTTCATCAAAACTAAGCATCTGGAAGACAACTTGAGAACATACCTGCCTGCCAACGATCTAACATTATGGTTCGAGATCACTCAGGAAAGTTCGTTCCACTTGGTTGAATACAAGGACCTGGAATCCTCACCAAGAAACGCTAAAGCAACTAGCCAAAGTAACTTGACCATGCAGCTGTTTCATACATACCAACAAGCAAAGTGGACCGATTGCAAACTGGTATCAAACGACGGTATAGTTGTCCCCGTTCACAGGGTTGTACTTGCATCTATGTCTCCCGTTTTGGATGCAATGCTAATTAACAGCACTGAAATACGCACTGAGCTGCCCAGCAGCATTTTGAAGGAGTTCGTCCGGTTCCTGTATACGGGAGAACTGTCAAAAACTATGACTGCAGCGGAGCATCTACTCGTTGCTGCTGAAACATACCAAGTACCAAGTCTGAAAGAGGCGTGCCAACGAGTGCTAGTTGAGCATATTACGATTGAATCGGTAGCCCAACTGCTAGTTTTAGCAGAAACTCACAATGCCCCCAAACTGAAAAGCGTTGCGTTGGACTATGCACTGCGTAACTTTCAACAGGTAAGCAAAACTGCGTCATGGAAGAAGACGCTGAAAACTCATCCGGAATTAACTGTCGACAGTGTAATGGCTGTCGTTGCCAAATTCACAAGTGGTTAAGTGTTACTGCCTTCAATGTTACAAGCAAGTGTGCAAAATACACTTTTAGGCTGCACTAACGCGCCTCTCTTGTTCTCAATTGGCACTTTTCATTGTAAAACGCTGACACAGGGAGGCTACTTTATATCCTTGTATTCCGATGATTGTTTTTCATCTCCATAAAACATCAAGGCACACCAAACATAGAGGGAAAGAAACGCAGAGGCTCTACATTGAAAAGGAATGATAAACTGCGAAACGGTATCAATTCAACACCTACGTTGTTTTCACACATCCGTTTTAACGCGGTGAAAACACAAGATTCGTAATTGCATTCAACCAAGTACAATACAATAAAAGCTAGATGCAAACATCATAAAGACCAAGTAAAAGCGAGTTTAACCAAAATTGCAGCAAGAATTGGTCTTTCGAGCAGTCTTGTAAAACATTTTCGAAGCATCGCTGAGTCCTTGTGATTTGGCCACCAGGTCGTCAAGTTTCTCGCCCCGCTGCAGAACAGCTTCTATCGTGTTGTGCTGCAAAACAACATTAGCATCAGTTTCAGTTAGCAATTCTTGTAGGTCTGGCTACACACTCATTTACCAGAATGATTTTAGTTTCATCTAGCTCCGCCTGAACTTTTGTAAGTGCGTCAGCCTCCCGTGGATTCTGATACTTCGCTAACGTAGCGTCTAGGCCAGTAAACGACGTCACGGCAGGACTTCCTTCAGACCACTGCGATTGCGGTACCTTGACCGCGAAGTCGTCTAAAATCTGCCGAGTCCAACAGATGCAATTAAACAGCTCAAACAGAAAATATTCTAAAATATTTACCTTCACCAAAAGAGTATGAGAAACGCGATGTGGATACTCGTGGTCAGAGACCAGGACCCCCGCCAAGCCATCCGCCCGCACATACACGTGACACATGTAATCTGGGTATAAAACGAGCAATGAATCCCGACAACTACGCATATGCAGAGAGCTTATGATATTACCTCCTTGCTTGACAGACTGTCGAGAAGCTGGCTGAGTTCTCTCGACTATAATCTTTGAAGTGAAGACCATAAACTCCTGGACACTGCTCCTTTGGAAAAAGCTAAAGCTTGACAGATCATGGGCTGCTTTCAGTGACTGAGCTGTTCCTTGTTGGTTACGAAACAAAATAGACAGCGAGTACAGTTTCACCATTTTCCCTACACGCTAGACGCTACTGACGGTTAGCAAAACCAGGAAATCTCAAATCTGTGGAAAATACGAAACTTGACCTAATCCCTCAACAACGTTTCGTCGTCAGTCTGTTGTCACAAGTGCAGTCACCTGTGGAGTTTACCGCTAGGTGGCGATCGATATATTATGGTCCCAGCTCCGAATCACAGTATAAAGGTACCCAGTAGCGACAGTCGGAGGAGCCTGCCATAAGAGCTATCAGAAGCGAAATTAGCGCCGCGATAGCTGCTCTCGGAACTAAAATGGAAAGCTCTGCGCATGCGCCGCGTTCAAACTCATATATCGTAGTTCAAACTTTGCTTGTTAAATTCTCTCTATTCCTCTTTTTATAATGTAGTATAGCATAACCTACTTGTATTTAGTTACCATCAGCGCTGTTTTTTCGATGTTTCTTTTTTCAAATTCAAGTTCAAAAGTCCTCAAAGGAACAAGTAGTCAAAGTTACCAAATCAAGTTATTACCGTTTTTATTATTACCTAATAACGTGTATGTACATCCAAATCTCGTTTTGCATTTTCTTTTCTCGTGATTTGGCAATATTTTTCTATTACCCCCCGAGCCCATTCTAGAGATCTAAAACGAAGAAAATGAATTGTCTGAAACTACGTTTCTTGTTACGATTTATTTATTATTTAGTTGCCAGTTATTCTAATTCTTACCTTGTTCCTAGAGGACATTTATGAAACTTCACGGCCGTGTTATTTGGTGCCGTGTTTTCGCAGCAGCTTACTGCACACCTTACAATTGTCATTTCTGAGACAACTTCACATTTGTTTCCCAGTTACCCACACCTTAAACAACTTTGCACGATGTGAATAAACACTGCTTTGCCAGGACAAGTATTAAGTATTTATCACATACAATTGTTGACACATAGGAATAACGAACGGGTGAACAGCTTTGTTTAATTTCGAACGCCGCGCGGTGAGAACTCTGGCGGCTATAGAGAGAAGTTTTACCCACCACTTGAAATAACCAAACTAAACCTGCCATCGATGTAGCTGTATTCATGGCACAAAACCTACATATTTATGGTGAATCAAACGTATATTATTATTATATATTTACGCAGGATTGCTATGTTTTTATCATGTTTTATCTGATTTTTTAAGGATTAATGATGATTTTTAGACTTTCTCCTTAATAATTAAAAGAGCAGATTGAGCCAGTAAATTTTTTCCACAGTTGTATTCACATTTACCGAAAACAGTATTATATTAACTAGTATACTCGAACATGGCATACGAGTAAAACAAAGAAAACAAAAACATTAAACAAAAACTTGAAAATTAATCGCTAAAAAGAAAGAATAGAGACGGGAGCTGCTAAAGATGAACGAAGTTGAACGCGGCGCATGCGCAGAGCTTTCCATTTTAGTTCCGAGAGCAGCTATCGCGGCGCTAATTTCGCTTCTGATAGCTCTTATGGCAGGCTCCTCCGACTGTCGCTACTGGGTACCTTTATACTGTGCTCCGAATGCTATGGACGCTGGGTGGGGCACAGCTAGGACAGTGGTAGGTGGGCGGAGCACAAGTGTCGTCAGCTAATCAGAGGCGTTAAGGGGATTAAAAGCAATTTCCGTTAGCGCTAGCACCGCCCATACCGACTACTGCACTGTGTTAGCGTACTGTTTTAGTCCATGGTACTGTGCTTATGAACGAGTGACAGTGACGCCCACACAGGACAGGCTGGTAAACAAATAGTTGATTAGTTTAATATTGTTTGTATATAAGTATATAGTAATTATTCCATAATAGGGTACACAAGTAAGAGAAGACGTATAAATCGCAGGTTTACGTATAATGCCAGCGCCAGAAGATAATGCAGACCCAAAAAAGTCGCGAGTTGAAACGCTGTCTACCAGGCAGTACTTAGACCAGACTGTGGTACCCATCGTTTTACAAGGACTGACCATAGTGGCGAAAGAACGGTATACTTATATTTTCCTTTACAAAACTGACCAGTCTAAACTTCGGCTTCTCTTTTGTACAGCCCACAAGATCCTCTCGAGTTTTTAGCAAATTACTTATTGAAACACCGGAACAACGGCTCGTCTAGTGAAGTAACCACCAACAATACGGCGTCTTCCTAGTCTCCGTACCAGCCGGGAAAACCCTTTTATTTTACTCGTAAAATATAATCGAACTTGTTTTATGGGGCACGCACGTTCTGAATCCGTGGCTTGTTTTATGAATTTTGACTGTAACCTGCCATTTTATTGGAGATTAAATAAACTGCAACTTGGAATCATTCGTATCATAGGGCTTAAAACATAATATTAATAGGTAAGCTATGTGATCTTGTGAAAAACTTGGTCATATAGTAAGCTGGGGCGAGGGGCGAGTTTGCCTTAGGGCGAAAAATAGGAAAAAAAATAAAACATGAATTGATTTTAATTTTTTTTTAACAATAGTGTAAGTGGCAAATATTCAATAGTTTCAATTCCTATAATTTATATTTTGGAATTTTTTGAAAGTCTTAATATATAGATTAATAAATAATAATTTGGATAAATTGGTTATTTTCCCGTTGGCGCGAAACTGCAGTGTTTGCATGTTATGTTCCGTTTCGGTGCACCCGTGTACCATGGTGTATTGGTGTATACTTTCACAAGATAACCAGGCATAACTTACAAAAAACAAGTTAACTATTCACCAATAAACTAATATGTCTGGAGGAAGTAGACAAAAGAGGGTAAAACTCGATGACGACAAGTCAATTGCTCATCATGTTGATTCTGAAGACGACTTTCTTGAACTTGAAGAAGACGACGAAAGTTACTCTTCTCGAGTTAGAAAATGTCTGGCCAGAAAGAACAACCGTTATCCGCCGGGAATGATCCCAATTCTGGATCCCAATTGCGACGAAAATGGCGAGGCTTCTTCTTCAGACCTTTCCATCGCCTCTCTCTCGGATTCCGACAATGACACGACAAGCTCGGCGAGACAGAAAAACAAGAAACGCAACCACAATTCCAAACGGAAAGTCTCCGGCAAGTCACCTGTTCGGGAACTCAGTGGAACGCAGAGTACAGTCAGGGACAGCCTGGACGTCAGTGAGTTTTGGAGCTCACCAAAGAAGACAACTGAACCTTTAAGAATGCTTCCTGCCGACTACATTACGCTGGATGACAGCTTCACCAACACATCTCGGGAAATCGTCACACTCGACGATGTACAAAGTCTATCCTTAAACAAAGATCAGGTTGTAATTTTAATTTTTTTTTAAAATCAGGATTCCATAGCGGAAGGCGTTGGCGACGAGGAACTTGACACCGAGCTCACCATCAAAGTACGCTTTAAAGGAACGATACATCGAATGAACTTGAAAAAGGTATAATTAGTTAAACAAGCTATTAACAGGTTCTCGTAACACATTTTCCCCCGCAGACCGACTTCTTCAGAGTCCTCTTTGAAAAAATTTCTAAACTCGGCTGCGTACCTGTGAACGACATATCAATTCTCCACAAAGAAAAAGCACTAGATCCCTTTGATACCCTGTATAAGGTTCCCCTCTCCATCAGCGATATACTTGGTAAATAAAAATTAAGTAAAACATCATTTTAACAGTCTTTTGGACATTCTTCGTCTTTCTCTTCAGAGGCGTACATCCTTCAGACGGGCAAAGACGTTGAGAGCACCTTTCCCAACGAGAATACAATCAGTTTGAAAGTACAAACCAAGGACCGAAAGGATGTTGCTACACTTGCTATACGGAAAACTGATACTATGCAAGTCCTTATGGAGAAGTATTCCGCTTTAAAAGGCCTGCAGGTCTCCAAGCTCAAGTTCGTGTTTGACGGGGAGGTCCTCGAACCTCAAGAAACAGCCGAGTCGATGGATCTCGAGGGTGACGAGTGTATCGATGTTTTTCACGTGTGACCTCTGGCTGAAACGTTTACTTTTCCATTGTAAAGCAAATATAAAGAAGTCGTATTCAACTGCATGTATTCCTTCGTTTCATTCAATCCCCGCTGTTTGTTTATTAATTAATTAAGATGAAGGCTGTTTTCAATTAAGCCTAACAAATTGGTAACACAACTTAAAGATCCTCATCGTCGTCAGGAAGTGCTGTTTGCTGTGCTTCAACCAGCTCCCCTTCGATCTGCTTCTGCCACGTGGGATCCATCTGAACCTCCGGCGGCTGGAGCGCGGGCATGGCAACAAACTCGAGGTTGGGGTCTCCAATCAGTTTTCGGGCTAGCCACAGGAACGGCTTCTCGAAGTTGTAGTTTGACTTGGCGCTGATATCGTAGTACTGAAGATTCTTCTTGCGGTGGAAAACGATAGACTTTGCCTTGACTTTACGGTCCTTGATGTCCACCTTGTTGCCCGTCAAGACAATGGGGATATTTTCGCACACCCTCACCAGATCTCTGTGCCAGTTAGGAACGTTCTTGTAGGTTACTCGGGAGGTAACGTCAAACATGATGATGGCGCATTGACCCTGTAGAGTAGCACATCAAGGTTAATGTTTTGGTAACGAATGTACTGATCGGATGAATACATACCTGAATGTAGTAACCGTCACGCAGTCCTCCAAACTTCTCCTGTCCGGCTGTATCCCAGACATTGAATCTGATGGCTCCTCGGTTAGTGTGAAACACGAGAGGGTGAACTTCAACGCCGAGGGTGGCCACATACTTCTTTTCAAATTCTCCCGTCAAGTGACGTTTGACGAAAGTTGTTTTGCCAGTGCCACCGTCGCCGACGAGGACCAGCTTGAAAGTTGGCATGTCTTGTGTTGGATCTGCGGCCATTTTGTCTGGGTCTACTTGTCTAAGTAAACAAGAATGAGAAAACCACTAGTTAGATATAACTTTGCCGCCACCACCTTGTGTCAAAAGGGATTTTGACATCTCGACCGTTTCAGACTTTCGGCAATTTACATAACAACTGTTGGTATGAACGAAGATAAATATATGCCAAACGGGCCGTAATGAGATAGTGGATAAATTTTAAGCGTAGTCAATTTGAAATTATCGAGGATGACACAGATATTCGAGAATAAACCAAACTTACCGGTACGGTTGATAAGGCTCACAATTGCGTTCTCTGGTACGCTGCGTTATACCCAACCGAAATTTGTAAAATGCAGCGTTGCCAGATGTTTCTATTGTTCGATTTGAAAAGCGTAACGGCTGGGGCAGCGTGACTTGCAATTCTTATAAAAATTATGAATGCAGTTTTTAATATTGATTGTTTATGAAGAGATTAAATTGCATCTAAAAATACGAACTTCAACCCAAGTTCATGTAAAATCCACTGCAACCGCTACCAAGATCCTTGGCTACCTCGTTCGATAAAAGTCACGTGACTAAACAGAGCGCTGCTATTGGTTGCAAACAAGCGCGCCAAATTTAAACGATCCAAGCTACATTGTTATTATCTTTCCTCGCTTATTACGAAATGAATACAATTGTGTGCAGTCTGGTTCTAATGTTAGTTTTATTGATCACACAGAACACGATGAATAATCTAATCTGAATCGAATAACTCGCACAGTTATTGAAGAAACGGGAAAACATAAAGTCTAAAATGGCGGACGAACCGAGCTTCTTCAAAAAGGGTGGGAATTAACAAACAATTCAGTAATATAACAATCTCAAATATTCCACTGCACGATGAGAAAAAGGAAATAGCGAGTATGTTTCTAAACTGGGGTGAAAAGGGGAGGACAGGCAGCAGATAAAAATTTCATAATATTACTGCGATTCTGGTTTTTCTTTCTTTTTTTCTGGAAAAAAAATCCAAGAACAGCGAAAAGTTTTATCAATCTACAGCCATCGACCAGAGGAAGAAGTGCGAAGCAGATTCTCTCTCTTTTTTAAAAAGAAAATCTACCAGAATCTTTGTAAAATGACACAAAATCGTCGAAACCTAGAAGGATCTCGAAAAAAAACAAAAAAAACAATCCAAATATAACAGTGAAAAAGAGCTTACATATGTAATGGGGGAAAGATGGCCGTAAAAGACATGGAAAAGAAAGATGAGACAAAATGGCTGACTATATACCGAAATGCGGCTAAAAGAAGGCGAGAAAAAAGATCGAAAACACGCAATTTCCTAAGTTGTGAAGAATCTGGAAAATGGCCTTTACAACAAGATGAAAGAAAACGCCAACATGCTAATAAATGGATGAACGAGAAACCAAAACTGAACAAGAGGAATATACGGAAAACGTTCAAACTATATGCCCTATAAAGAAACAGAAAAATAGCCGTTATGTCTCCCGTCATCGCTCCATATTGGCAGAATGCATAGATATTAGTTGCAACAAAAAAGTTTCCTTTTATTGTAACATAGACAAGGGGATTGGCAACACGGGTTCCTTAAAAGAAAATGGTTCATTCCTTCCCGTGTAGGGAAAAATCCCTACTATTCGTTACAAACTGACGCAATCCACCTGAACATTGGACTAAATTTCAAAAAAAAAATTCAATAATAGACGTTGCCAATCCCCTTTTTTTAAACAAGAAAAACTGACTATTTAGAAAAAAATTTCAAAAAGCAGTTATACACAATCTCGCTTGTTTCAAACCCACAATAAATCCAGCAGATTTTTCTTTCTCTTTTGTCATTGTTAACTATCCGGGCGGGCGTTATATTTTCGATGTTGTGAAATATGAAGACTATTTTTTTTAATCGACCGACGTCTTTTTTTCTCTTTCAAATATTCCCGTTGGAATATCGTTACTGTGCCTTTCTTTCCTTAAAAAATCTTTTAAATCCGTTCCTGGTTTTTTTTCTTTACGGTAAAGCAGCGGTCGTTCGTATTTCCCATTCATTTCTATGTTTAATTTACTGAAGAAGATCCCCCTTTGCTTTGTAGATAAGGAGACGCATCCGCCGGATGGGATTTCTTCTACATTCCGAAGTATCCGCCGATGGTGGAGGCCAACACGACACCCAGAATGGCCAGACAAATCATGATCATGATTTTCTTCTGCAAAATTCCACGTTGACAATCATTCATTAGGAAATATTAGAATAGGACAAACACTGCAAACACCAAATTGTATCGATATTAGTTTTATATATATCACTGGAATTTCTTCGTACTTTTGTTGGAACAGAACACAGTAACCAGATATTATATATATATATAGGAATATTCATCTCTCTCTCTTTTACAGACGAAATCATTGGAATAAGATATAAAATATAACCAAAAAAAATGGAATGACCAGAACTGGAACCGATGCAGCAACTGCGACAATAACCACCGACAACAATAACAACAAAAACACACACAGAAATAAAACAACAATATTTACAACAAATAAAAACCCAAAAATTACTAAAAAAATGGCGAATTAAAAAAAATGTAAGAAAAAATCCCATTTTTTCTGTTTTCTTTGGATTTGGCGACGAGTTGGCTTTCTTCATCTTCATTTCTCACTAAAGACCGAGGCTTAGCGAAACGGCAAGAATGACGATAACCAATACCACGACGATGCAGACGATAATGAATATCTTTTTCTGTAAAAAAATTTGAAAAAACAAAGGAAAAAAGGGGAAAAAATTAAAAACCATGCACTACAAAATCAAATGCGCTACTCTTGCTGATAAAAATTAAAGAAATAGTTTAAAAATTAAATTAAGTTTATTTAAAAAAAGTAAATGAAATATAAAGAGATTTCCCGTTTCCGTGGGAAACAATGATTGGTGAATTGCTCGTTTGAAATAAGACTCTGAAGGAAAAAGGAAAACCTACCCGACGGGCTTTACTCTGGTACTTGAGTGCTTTCTTCGTATCCTGCGTTGCTGTTTGCACGTAATCCACAGCATGCTCCACGTTGTATTCAATTCTATCGATCATCTCTCCCTGTTTCCACCAAATAAAAAGGGAATAATTAAAAAAAAACACACATTAGAATTCAAATTTATGTTCGATTCATACGAAATAAGATACGGAAAACAAATGATCATATAAATACATTAACGTTTAATAAGAATAGTAGATTCAATGAACTGAAAAAGGGCGGGAAACTGATGAGGTAAATATGACGGGGAAGGAGGAAGAAAAGAAATNGCGTCAGCTGAATCGAAGCGATTATCGATTAGCGTCACGTGATCCGATGACGTCATTACCTGACTCTCCACCAGCATGGCCATGTCCATGAACATGTCGTGCAATTCTCGGATCGAATTTTCCAGTTTGATTATGTCCGCGTGACGCGCTTCAATATCGGCTAGCGTCTGTCGCGCCTGCTGCGTCTCCATGATAATCTTCGGACAAAAAATAAATAAACAAACAAATCACACGCAGAACCCAAACATTAAACAAATACAAATGTTTAATGTATTCCTGTTATTAATTTAAAATGACGAATATTGGGATGATTTCACAAAAGGATAAATTTTACCTCATTAAATTTGACTAAGAAAATAACAAAAATAATAACTAAATTTACCCCTTGGGTAAAAACGGCAGGATTTCCTTGTTCCAGCATTTCCTCCAGTTCAGCGTCCGTCTTGGTTCTTCCGGCTATTTCCCAACAAATGTGATTTTAAGGCCTCCTCGAGACAGGTAATGACCGCAATCATATATAAATGAACTTACTGATTTCCAGTTGGCGTTGGATACGATTCTTGCACCGCTCACGATAGTCCGTCTGGGTCCGGTTGTACTCGGTCATGACTTCGACAAATTTCCGCGAGAGCGTCGAGTGCTGCGTCTTCCGTATTCGCAGGTCGGCCGACGACTTGTTGGTCTGTTCCTCGTGCTCGATGTTCTGCTCGATGGCTGTCGGGCGAGAAACCCGGTTAACAGCAAACATGTTAAAAGACGAGTGACCGTCTGAGCGTACCTTTCAGTTTAGACCGAACTCTGTTGGCTGTTTTCTTGATGTCGGCCATGAGGTCCTCCAGCTCCTGCTTGACCTCTGCGGGATGTAAATAAATGAGTTACCGTTCAAAATTCACAAAAAGATATTTTAATAAAGACTCACTCTCGTCGGTCTGCGGGGCAGACAGAATGGCGCTGTGTTTCTTCTTCACCTCCTCGACATTGGCCTGGATTTTATCGATATTCTCCCGAATATCAACCACCTGTCACGGGAAAACAGAGTCAATCACCGTTCAACCTTTCCATACAAACAATTAGGTACCTCGTTGAAGAATTCCTCCATGTAGCCATCCCGTCCCTCAACGTTGACGGCCACGTCGTCTGCTCCCGCTTCCTCGTCCTCACTCTGAGCCTGTGTTTCACCCAAAAATAAATCATGTCTAACGGTTTACTCAAAAATAAACGTACCGCTTTCAGAGCCGCTAATCTGTCTTTGGTCATCTTTGTTCGGCAATTTAAGTAGAGCCGCGGCGGTAAATCGGCGAGATCGGCACGTCACTCTAACAAGTGCAAAAGGTAGAGAAAGGGGGGGCGCTTTTCAATGAGCCCTGAAGAGACGATAGGCAAGCGTCGAGAAAAATCAATACCCGCCCTGTTTGGTGTGTGTGTGTGGCTATCCCCTGCTTCCTCCCCGTCTCTTGTGTTGTACAGGGCGTCAAAATCCCGATTCAATTGGCCAGGAAAAAGACATGAAACAGCTAAAAACCGCTGGCTTTTTCAAATGGCATACAGAATTTAACTGGTAATCCAAAGGTGAGCGCACGGGACAACTTTTGTGCGCTGCTTAAACGGCTCAAGTCCAAAGATTTCGTCGACGAAATGAATCACCTGCACCGATAAGCAACTGTCATTTCCCCTTGTACTGTCAAGCCAAGGCTAACATGGCTGGGGTCTCTAGGTGCGGCGTTGCCACGTCGTTTTATTCATTCAAAATCGAAACCGTCATTGAATTTTACAGATAGTTTTTAGTACATTATATGGTTTTAAAACAGCTTTCAATTTTCTTAAATGTTGTTTATTTATTTTTATTCTCAATGCATTAACTTTATATATATATTTATTTTCAATGTAGCTATTATTTTGCTTGAGGCATTCATAATTTAGCGATTCGTTTCTTTGTCAATTTGGAGGGCTAACATGTTTCCTATGTAACTAACTATACAGCTGTCTATCTAACTAAACCATTCATCTATAGTCTGTCTCTCTAGCTCTCTCTCTCTCTCTACCCTACCTCAACTATCAATCCTCTCTCTATCCCTCTAAATGTATCTATGCTACCTGACAAGCTAGGTGACCATCTATTTGTGTATGTATTTAATTATTCATCGTCTGTCCATCTATCTATGTGTCTATCTACCTATCTACCTACTTAAAATAAACAGTCCATCTACTTATCCGTCTAGCTAAGTGTCAATCTGTCTATCCGTGTCCGCGTCTAATTATTTTTTGTATCTCTCAATCTATCTATATGTTTATCTACCTATCTATCTTTCAATCAGTCTACTTGTCTATCTGTTTAGCCTAAGCATCAATACACCTGTTTGCATATCTATCTGTCTATCTATCTATCTACCTATCTATCTGTACTGTGTATCTTGTTCGTGTATCATCTTATACAACTATCTCTCCCGTGTATTCCTTAATACCGAACGAGCTGCTACTAGTTGGCTCCGGGTCGTTCAGTTCTACATCTAGCAAAACAACAAATAACATTATTTTGAAATCCTCGGTATACTCTTGTCGATAGATGAATGTAGGTAAGGGAAATCGGCTTGAGGAGAAAAAAAAACTCAAGTCAGGCCCTTGATTTTAAAGCAGATTGTAAAGCGAACGGGTTTATGTTACTAGATGTTTCACGACGCCGTTGGCCTTCCTTTACGTATTTGAAATCACCAGTTCTTGTTTCATTTCTACTTCGACGTTACCATTCAACGACACGTTAAAAGTGAAATCAACCCATGTATTATAAAATACAAAAAAAGTCATATTTCTCATCACACTGTTTCTTCTTGAGCCAACCAAAGATGATATAAATTGAAAAGCCAAGGCACAATTGTTTTATTTCACTGAAAAATGGCCAGTTTTTAAGTAATAAAAAATCTCAAAAAGGGTTATCACTGTTAGATTTTCGTTGATCAGTCAATTATAAAAAAAATCCATAAGACTAGTTGTTAAAAGTGTTATAAATTCAGATTAACAACACACACACACACACACATATATATAATGACCGTTGAACAGCACCGGGAATTTGATCAATCGGGGTATGACTTTAACCCATTCCACCAAATTCCCCGTTTGTTAATAGCCACAACGCCCAATGCACAAAGTTTAGATAAAAACACGACCGACACATGGATTAAATTTGCGATTCTTTACGGGGACGCAGCGAGTTGAGTCTGAAGCCTTTAGCAAGCATACGAGCCTCCAAGTCCTTTTTCTCTTCGTCACCGTACCTGCAATTAAAAGCCAATTAAAATCAGACCGTCATTAAATGGCTTTTGGACTTTTAACACAGTTTAAAAAAAAATTCAAAATCTGCACTGATAGAAACCCTTGATGCCGTTATAAAGTCGCGGGCCTATTACCAAAGATGCAACCTGAAACAAACAACGACTACACGCTCGTCCTCTCAAGACAGAATCAGCCAGATTCTTCAACACAAGAATCTTCAGATTCAGGAAAAATGCTCAAGTTTCAACCGTCCAAACAAATGACGACCACGGTGCACTAAAACCCAAACCGTCACATCATTTTCAAACGAAAACGGCACTCGTCATTTGTTCTTGCGACTACTTAATACAGCCGTTCTAATGGATACTTTCACTAAAGAAGTTACGTAAGAACAAGCGGTAAAAGAGGGGTTCCCAAACAGGTTTCTATCAGTTCACAGAAACGTACAGTACTGAGTTTTCGAGGGCTTTTAATGGCAGGCGTAAAGAATCAAAACCGAACTCAAAACTTAGTAAAAGAGCAATGCCATTGAGGAAGGTGCTAACTGCAACTTGCCTGAAACGTGCTGCTCGCCAATCTGTTCCTTGTTGGTTCGGGTTAGACATTTGAAAAAAAGGAAGTACCGTGAAGCACAAGGAACAAGATGGCGGCTGCAGCAAGTTACATAATGCGCCACCAGAGGGAACCAGCGCAGATTTTTGAAAACAACCGTTCAAGGAACAATCAATCAACGTGCGTTCTGTGTTGTCTAATAATACATGAAATAAACTAACTAAGGCAAATTTAGCGCCAACAGTTGACCCTTGTTAAAGATCACGTGATTGTCAGGTTAAGATGGTAATCAGAAAGGTGAAAAATGACTCATTCTACGAGGTTTTTACGAAGTTTACGACTGACTTGGTCAATTTATGGGTTAGGTCGCCTTAATCCGGCATTCTTACGCATCTACGCCTTTCCTATTCAAACAGCGACTCGTTAGAAGACCTTGTGACGTAATATCGATAACTAATATCTCTGAGTGTTCTGTGGACTAAAGTCTTAAGGTCAGAGGTCGTTCAGGGAAAGTTTCACGACTGGTTCAAATCGGCACAGTCTCGATGGCCACGAGAATAGCTAGAAGCAGAATCAGCAACGAAAAACCGGCATAAACATCGAAAGGCAAGCGAGGAGCTGGACCGGTTAGTCGATTAGCGTTAGTTTCAAGAAGCTCCACTGATTTTGGGTCGCACCTCTGTCGCTGCTGCTCCTGCTGGGCCCGCAGGACACTCAGCTGCTCGTCAATGTCCTTCATCTCAGTGCGGAGGGCCTCTTCCTTGTGGGCCGACGACTTGAAAAGCAGCGACGGGCTACTCTGGCGCAGTTCCTGCTGCAGACGGGCCTGACGGTCCTCCAGTTCCAGCTGACGGGCCTTGACCATCAGCTCCTGCTCGTAGCGGGCCAACGCGTTTTTCTCGTGGACCATTTGGAACCATTCTTGCAGGAGACTAGCTTCGTCTTTGCCGCAGAGACCTGATTAAAATGGATATAATTAGATTTACGGTTAATCCATTTAAAGTTTATGCATCTACTTCTTCCCCCCCAAAAAAGGATGTCTTTGTTATTAGTAAATCTATTGTGTATAATATGAAAGTTGTAAGTTATACCGCCACTTTCACCGCGTAGCAGCTTTTCCAGGTTGACTCCCTGCTCTTCGAGCATTTTCTGCTTCACTTCGATTTCCTCGAGTTGCCGCTGAATTGACTGAGCCATGCGTAGCCTATAAGCAGAGCAGTATGAGAACCAAATAAATGGAAATAAGATAAAGTAAAATAAAACAATTTACATTAAATTACGAAAATAACATAAATAGCGTAACATAAATATTCAATAAAATAAATCAAAAAACACGTCCGCATGGATACAATTCCGTGTACAACAGTCCGTACGATTATTAACAAGCTTAGCTTTTCACCAGCTGTTTTTTACAAATATTATTAAGGAAATAACCGTTTAAGTTCCGCCTGGCGAGCTGCTTGCCGCATCTGCTTCAGCTGCTTCCTGCTGGCAGTCGACATCGCAGCAGCATCACCCGTGTTCGGGGTCGTCACAGTGCTGTCGACCAAGGAGAGCGGGGTGCACTGGAGAGAACCAGAACGGTTGCGACTGGTGTCCGCTTCGTCTCCGCTCATCACTCCAGGGGATACTGGTGAGCTGCTGGAACGATCCCTCGAACCGGAGTCGCTCTCATCCAGTTTCAATTTGCTCTGTTATGCGAATTACAGAAATATCAATTCGAGACTTTTAGTTCACAAGAATCGAACTTTAAAGTAATGTGGTTCCAGTTTTACGAATGTTAAATATCGTATTAACGTTAAATAAAAAACGGGTGAGATTTAACGGTAAAATGAATTAACCTTGGCTTTGCTTCCGGATCCTAGTTTAAATATCGATGTCTTTTCCTTCGGTGTCGAGGGACTTTTCGGTTTGTTGTCCTTGGCTTTTTTCGGGGACAGTTCATCGCTCGAAGATGCGCCGCCCACCCCGAAGAAGTCAGCGATGGCCTGGATGAAACTCTTCCTCCTCTCCCCATCTTTAGCCTTCTTGGGGCTCTTGTCCTTTCGCATGGTAGGAGTCTGCAAAAAAACAAACAAACAAACAACACGATCAAAGCACTACAACAGCTGAAAACCAGCTACAACAACAACCACACGGTTGATAAATTTTTAATCCACAATTTACAGTCTCTTGCCACAGAATAACAAGAACAAGAACAACAAGAACAGCAACAATCTTAAATTTCCAATATGATACGCTTTCCAGAAAACATGCTGCACTAAAGGTCTTATTTGTCATCGTTGTAACACACTAAGCATAACTAACGTTGTCACGAAAGTACAAGTGCTCGCTGCCAGTTAAACGACTGAATGGTCTTACTACAGAGGGGGGAGGATTTTCGAGATTCCGCAAAAAACTTGTTTTTTTTAAATTAATTAAATTTTCCTTAAATTTTCCCTGAATAATTTTACACCATTGCCACTGGATTCAGCGTGTTCAATTACCCTATGCTACATACTTTGTTTATGCAAGTGGTCAAACTAGATTATACGAGGTTTAAATGAAGGGCTCCCGCTTCAACGCGTCAGATTTTGGCGCTCGCCCTCTCAGGCAGTTTAGGCGATCGGAATACCAAGTTTCATTGGAACCGGAGAATGTGTCGTTCGGACGACTGCTGATTTGTCATGTAATTACCTAACAAAAGCAGCGACAACAACTACAACAAATACTAGTTCACATTCAAACCTGCATTTCCAGTCGCTTGTCACAATCTGTAGGCGACAGTCCGGCCCACAGGTAGATGGACGACCTCACCGGCGTTTCCACCTCAAACGAAGTCAACGGATCAGGCTCCGAGAAGCTTCGAGGACGCGAGGATTTCGGTGTTTCTCCCAACTCGGGCTCCTTCTTCCGCAGTTTCTCTTTCAAACTTTCGATGTAATCCGGCGGACTGAGTCCCAGTTCAGTATCAGCCATCGACTGAGCCTTGGCGCGAGCTTCCAGACGTGTTCTCTCGTGATCCTGGACGCTGGAACACGGAAGCGGGGTCTTCTCTAGAGTGCGCTCCGGCGTGCGGACTCGGCTGAGGACCATCTGTCTTACCAAATCGCTTTGGCGTTCACGTTCCTATTCCCAAAAAAGGCTTATCTACGTGTACACGCTAAAAAAACAAACCAAAGATTGCTGCTTACCTGATAAATAACCTCCTTCTTCCGCATCATTCCAGGGGAAGGTTCGTACTTCCGCCCGGATTTTCTAGTCAATTCCTCCCGTCTTAGCTTCACCTCTCCGGAAGCAGCTGGTTCTGCATCCGCCGGAATTTCCTCAAAATCGTCCGTTTCAGTTTCTTGTTCTTCAGCTGTTGTACACACCTCGGGGGCGACGAAGTGAATGTTTCGCGTCTCAACGGCAGGATCCAGATCGACATCCTCAGGATCGAATTCGCCAAAGTTAACGTCCTCGTGACCAGTCGAAGGATTCAGTGCTGTTTCAGTGGTTGGTAGAACTGGAACGTCGCAAATAGTCGGAACCTTGCTTTGTTCGTCTCTAGTATTGCTTGCTCCACTTGAAGTTCCACAGGGTTCCAGGGGTTCATTTTGATCCACGGCATTCGAGTTTGTTCCATCAGGGGTTCCATCGAATCTGGTAGCGCAGAGTTCGTTTCCACTTTGCTCCACATCGATCTCAGTTACATGACTCACTGTTAGTGGATCATTTCCGGCGCCATGTTCCACGGTGGCGAGGTCCTCTTCAGCTATTCCGGATGGAATTTCACTCGGTGATTTGGCTCCACATTGTTCCAGGGTATCATCATTGGCTTTGATTGCGGCTTCGCCTAAGGTCGGGCTCTCCACGCGATCCTGTGTTGCTCCACTGACAGTTCCGCATTCCACTGTGCTCCCAATCTGTGTTCCACCGTTTGTTCCACCAATATCAGACGTTCCAAGCAGCGTAGATTTTGCTTCAAGTTCCACGGTTGATGTTATCGCTCCACTCGCAGCGTTCATTTCAATTGTTCCAGTTGGCTCCACTTCTCCAGTTTCAAGTTTCGCTCCGGCATGCTCTTGTCCAGGGTTCTCGTCATCAGTTAGTTCTTCTTCGAACCAGTTTTCATCAAGGTCCTCTTCTTCCCAGCTTTCCGGAAGACTCTGTCCTTCTTCGTCCTCGTAACTGAACTCTTCGTCACTGTATTCTAAATCAATATCGATGTCGTCGTCGTCTGTGGCTTCTTCTTCATCTTCTACTTCTTCTTTCTCTTCTGTTATCTTTTCCTTGTTTTCCGGATCTTCATCTTTGTCGTCGTCATCAGAAGACGACGACTCTTCCTCGTCCTGAACCAGCGAGGCTCCGAAGTTGCGATCCGTCCACTCCTCTTCGTCGATCTCGCTCTCGTCGTCCTTGTCGTCAGTCTTGTCCAGCGAGTTTTCAAATTCCACGCGCTCGGGGGTTCCAGCGCGCAAGAAGCGTTCCTCGTCCTTTACTCTCTGTGTCCCAACATTTATAGAATACATTTTTATTTTTCCCCTCGTAATTCTACTGCCTATTTTTCGTTTAATTTAATTTTTAAAAGTGAATTTCACGATTTTAGTTTTTTTCCGCAATGCCATTTACTCCTTTTATATATTTTTTTCATATTACGATTTCCCTATTTTCCCCGTGATTTTACTTATATGTAATATATTTTTAAAAAACTTTTCCGTAGTATGTTATAAATACGAAAAATAAATTAATCTAAGATAGAAGACTTAACGAATGAATGCAAATCTTATTGTTAACCATAACGTGAACCAACAGACCTGATGCTGCAGATGTGTCTCCTGCTTCTCCTTCTCTTCCGGCTTGGGTTGCGGGTCCTCGGTAGCAACTTGTCCTTCGTCCTCTTTTTTCTTCATAAGCTGCGCCCTCAAGTAGTAGGCCATCGACAGATGTGCCGTACAGAAGAACATTCCACCTGGACAGGTTAATCATGTTACTAAAAGAAGCCACAGTTTTAAAGCTAAGGTATTGAATAAGACTGATTATTTGCTAACCGGCATCCTCATCGCGTACAAATCCATAGGTGCCGAGCCTCAGCATAGTACCACAGTACTCACACTTGAAGCAGCCTCGGTGAAAGGCTTTTCCCTCGGCCGTCAGGCGCTCCATCAGGTAGACTCTCTTCTTGCAGAAGTGGCACAGGTCCGTATTATTGGTTCCCAGGCTTGCCAAGGGTTTGACGGGTCCTTTGGTCAGCGGTTTGGCTTCCTCTTTGGCTCCAAGACTGGAAATGAGCTTCTCGGCCATTACCGAAACTTTGTTATTTCCCCGGGCGAAAAGTTCGCGTCGATCGGCCAGCCTCCACTGAGGTCCGGACGGCGGCTCGGGAAGAGGATCCTTGAGCCCGGGATGGGTGCTAGATCCTTCCGCTGGACCGCTTTTTAACGCCGCATTGGGTTTCCCGCCAAATTGGGCCTCCAAGTGAAGGACTTTGCGATTGAAAGTGTCACTGGCACCTCGACGGTACCTGCGATCCTGTACAATACGTTCATAATTTTTAATAATAAGTCGATGTACTTTAATGTTAATTTGCTTTAACATCAATAGGCCTGTTTTATTACAAGAGTTTTTTCGGTGCTACGGCGGTTGCGACTCCTTCTCCAAGTGTCGCCTTTCCTGTCGGAGCCTATCTTGAGCGTTCCTTCACGGGATTCACTGCGCCGTTTGCTGGTGCTCGTGGAACTGGAGCTCGTTCTAGTCGCTGCCAACGGTCGCGTGGCTTTCCTTTGAACCGGCAGCTCATCTTCCAAATTTTCTTCCAGGTCCTATTAAAAGAAGAAAAAACTTTTAAATTCAGCACACAAATTGAGAATTAAGTTGTAAAAAAATGCAGTTTCATCGGCAATTAAGATAATAAAGAATTTCAAACCAGTTTAGGCTGTTTGACGTGAGGTATTTCACAGCGAAACAAATCGTAGACTTGCGTCAGGTATGAAAGCATGGCTAAACGGTCAGGAACTTCGCAAGACGACATTTCCTCGCCGGTCATTATCTAAGTTTCCAGAAAAAATAATAAATGAATTAATTAAAAAGCCATTGAAGAAATTTAAAAATACATAAATAACTTAAAAAATTAATAAGTGACTTTAAAACGTAAATAACACATGAAATACTATTTAAGAATATACAAATAAAACCAGAGACGTAAACGTAAATCGAACAGGGATGGCTTAGACATAAGGCAAAACTGCTGATGCTTACGGAAGGTATTCCAAGTTCCTGAAGGATATCAAAGGCCTTTTGGTTATTCGTAGGTCCTTTGCCAGAATCTAGGGAATTGACGTCGATTAAATCAGGCCGGTATCGGTGAATTATGGTGCACAGGGCGCGCCCGTCCTTGAACGAAGTGGTCGTGTCCCTGATGTCCAAATCCGGCTGATGGCAAACCTGTTTCCTTAACCAGGTGATCAGGGCGTCCGGGGAAACCATGCTCTGGGCTGCAGATTTGTATTAAGAAAGAAAAACAAAGAATTATACTAAAATAACAAGACATAATAATAATAATATACGAAGAAGGCGAAGAAGAATACGAACAATACGAATACGACGAAGAAAATAAATAAAATAAAACTAAAGGCAATAACATCAAACAAAATAAACGAATGATTGACTGAATGAATAATTAAATAAAACAAGAAAAATAAAAAACAATTAGGAATTAAATAAATAATCATAGAATGTAAAATCAACAACAGTCAACACAGTCGAGTAATAATAATAATAATATATCTTAAAGTTTAGTTTAAAGTAATCACAGTATCAACTTACAACGTTTGATTCGCTTTCTAGTGCCCGCCATTTCGGCATCCTTCAACTGCTGTCCAGGTTTGTCCAAGCCGCTGTTCGGGTTGTCGCTATCGTAGAGATACCTGATTTGGAACGGTGTAACACCTTTGGTGTTGAGGTTGGGGTAGCGGGTATGCGGGTCCAGCGTGTAGCCGCCATGATCCTTGTGCAAGTTCTCCGGGGTTGTTTGAGCCAGGAGCCGGTAAATGGATTCGCGTTCGGCTATCACTTCCAGCGGATTCATTCTGCCGCTAGACCAGGAGCGAATGGCCCAGCAAGCGTCGAAAGAGCCGAGAAAACCGCGTGCACAGCCCGAACCCGTCGGCCAGAAGGGCTGTTTAAAACCACAATATTTTTATTTATTTATCTATCTATCTATCTGTCGATCTGTCTTATCTACCTACCTATCTATTTACCTACCTACCCATCTACCTACCTACCTACCTACCTACCTACCTACCTACCTACCTACCTACCTACCTATCTATCTATCTATCTATCTATCTACCTATCTATCTATCTATCTATCTATCAATCTATCTATCTGTCAATTAGGTCCATGTAATATTATTGTTAACCAATAATATAGTGGTTTATTTGTTGTTTTAATAAAATAAAGGTAAGATAATAAACTTGCCTCAAGAAGGCTATCTCCGACGATCTGCATCAAAAGTTTATGGCCTCGGCGCTCTACCGCCCTGGACGCATTCTCGGCGGCAAACATCGAGGTGAAATCGAACATGGCGATGTCGGGTTTGCCATAGTGGTTGAGGGCAAAATCCAAGTGCGGCAGCTGGTAATTGGTCGAAAAGTCCGCGGCTTCGCGGGCGTAGTCCATTAAGGCTTCCCGGTTGACATTCTCGGTGGACAAAAGACGAACCGTGTCTCCGCAGTCCTTTTTAAAACCAAATTTTTTAATTATTTTAAAATTTCAACCTTTAGATGAGGTAAATACATTAAACAAAATGACAAATGACTAAAACCTGAATGATAACGCCTTTGTTTAACAGACTATGTTTTTTAGCCGTCATGACGAAGTAATGTGTTTCGTCCTTGTAGTAGACTATGTTCTCCAGGTCGATGCCCGTGGCCTGATTGAGTTCACGGAAAAACTTCTGGTTGAAGATGAACGCTACGCCGGAGATTTCCTCCACGCGGTTCTCCGCCTCAGAATGGCGGTTCACAAAGTTGGCCGTGATGGCGATGGCCAACCGACCACGAAGCTCCTTCCTTGGGAAACCTGAATCAAAGTAAACAATTAGTGTATATAATATGTGATATATTCATCACTTACCTCGAAGGGTGTTCCGTTTCCCATCGGCACTAATAAGCGCATCAAATTCGTACTGCGACATGGGATGATCTGCGGGACTCAGTTTGGCTCGCCAACCGATACCTTTTAATGTCCACTTGAATAGAATATAAGCTAAGCAGTAAAAGGTGACTTACGGACTGACTGGTCCTCGGGCGGCTCGATAAGGTCCTCGAACCCCACGTTCTCGTGAACTTCTACGCCGAGAAGGAGTGCGACTTTTAGCAATATGCACTGCAATTGTCTGATGCCTATATTTGATGTAAACAATATACATTTGTATTTACATTTTTGACATTTAGGTGTTATATGTTTGAGTACTGATATGGTCGATAGATCCCGCACAGAATTTGCCGAAAAACTTCTTGGCTCCAAGTGAACGGAGATCCTCGATAATGAAGGGCCACAGGTGAAGAACATTGTGTCGGGAAAAACGATCGCGTTTCTCCACTACAACCACTTTGGCACCGAGAAGCTGAGCTTCAATAGCGGAACGAAGGCCACACGGTCCACAACCAATCACCAAAACCTGAAACATTAAAGAGTAGCCGTTACAACAATTTCCAGTTGGATCAATAGAACAAAGAAACCTACTCGAGTGTTAACACAGGCTTTGCCTTGACTGTAGCACCGGTGTGAAGCTCGTTTGTCGAACTTGGTCCACAGGGCTTGGGCTTTCCAGTAATTCAGCTTCTCCTTGAGCTTCGGGTAAAAACTGGTGACATATGTTGGTTTCAAGCTGACCGTCTCGCACAGTTGTTTGTGGAGAAACAGAATCGACTTGAAAGTCACTGCGTTGCAGAATTTCTCGAAGACCTCCTCGGCCGTTGCCGCTCGTTCGACAGTCATTTCTGCGTCGCTTCAGAACCTGCTGGTCTGCTTCAAAACAGATTTTAAGTTGAGTAACATGAAGGTGCTGCTCTCGTATGCTAAGCTAGATGAATGACTACTGACATAACCTTCACAAGACTCTTATTGTCATACCCTCGGGCAAAGTCATTGCCATATAAGGTCAGAATTGAGAGTTTGTGGAACAGGGCTATTAGGTATTCCCCTCATACCCTTGTATTCCTTGCATTCCTAACAAATTTTGCCCAGACCTCATGGCTAGCAGACACAC
The DNA here is from genome assembly GCA_022114935.1 of Leptestheria dahalacensis. Lineage (NCBI taxonomy): Eukaryota > Metazoa > Arthropoda > Branchiopoda > Diplostraca > Leptestheriidae > Leptestheria > Leptestheria dahalacensis. The sequence continues at coordinate 737 of JAIQCU010001200.1, read as the reverse complement.
ACTGCATAAAATTACGAAAAAAATATAAGAAGATCCATGTTTCCCTTTCTTTTCCTACAGAAACTCTTTATGCCCTTTTATGGTAAGAAAACCTCTGCATTAAACATTATGAATCGTGCTCAGTCGCACATACCTCTGATATCTGTATTGCGCTGATAGCAAAGTTACCTTTGGAAAAAGTAGCGCTGATATCACAAGTATCTTTGTTCCCGAGCGACTTTTTTTTTTTAAACGAGTGACTGATGTTTTGTCTACATATGACGAATGTGAGCCATCTCTTTACGCCTTGTGTTTATACACCAGCTAATTTATATTTTCCCGAGTGCCAAAAATGTCAAAGATAAACACTCTTAACTATGGAACAAGAGAGACTGGCGGCTGCAGCAACTGAATTTATCTTTGACTGACGGAAAAGAAAAGAGAAACAAAACTAGAGCTGAAATGAAAAGAATAACGGAAATTTGAACTGGAGCTGCGAAAGCAGAAAACAAAAACAGACTGAGACGCCATCTATAATATAGAGTAATGTTAAAACATTATACCGAAAAGTAAATTATCTAAGGCTCTGAATATAATCAATTATAATAAAGTTAAACAAGCTTCTAGATAAACATTTAAGATGAATTAAGTTTAATTAGACTAGGGCGAAAGTTAAGGGGCGAACGGCGAACAGTTAGGTCGAAAAAGACATGACGTAGGATCTCGCCCCAGTGCTTCCACTAATTAGCACCACAAGT
>JAIQCU010001199.1:0-25324 GCA_022114935.1 Leptestheria dahalacensis | reverse complement strand
GGTGGGTAGATGAATAGATGGATAAACAGAAGGATAGTGTTAGATAGATGGATAGATAGATAATAGATAGACAGACAGATAGTTAAATAGCCATCCGAGCAGACATTGGGAGTCATTTCATCAAAACAAAGTTTGGTAAAATAAATAATAAAAAAGATCAATCAATTAATAACTTAACAAATTAAGTAATCAAATAACAGCAATTTAAATAATAACAAACCAAACAATTAAAATTAATTCACTAAAGACTAATTCAGCAATTTCTTCCGTGCGATTTGACCATTATTATACAAAGTGCGACTTTTAATTTTCCTTTTGAAAAAAATTTAATGAAAAAAGAGTCGCCTCAGAATTCGTGACAGAAAACAGAACGTTATATTGTTTGTTTTATTCAACGCTTTTAGATTGCTTCTCCTTAGAATTTCAGGTTGAAAATAGCAAGTAAAGCAGGATACGAAAAAGACTAAACAAAATAAGTAAATGACTATTAGATAGTTCGATAGATAGATAATATAGAGAAAGGTAGATACTAGGAAGGAACATGGGTAGAAACTAGACAGATAGGTAGATAATTGGGTATGCGTAGATAAATACTTGGATAGATAGACCGACAGACACACTGAGCAATCGATAACTGGAACATTGATAGAAAGACGTAGACAGATACATAGATAGAGGTAGGTTAGCAAATAGACGGATAAGAAGGTAGTTAAACTTATCAAACGGTTAAAAAGACAGATAGATGAACCAGTAGTTGGAAAAATACATGATGAGATATAGGTAGATGCACAAACACAAGACGAAGAACGGACAGAAGAATAGATAGGTAGGTAGATAGATACTCAGATAGATAGAGACAGAAAAAACAGACAGATAGATAGATATTCAAATACTAGAACAAGGAGCAAGTAATAATCCATGAAGGAGGGAAAAAACGAGAGCGTTGGAAGTAACACTTTCTCGCCCTAGGGCCGTCCATGTTCTAGTCCGCTTTGCATTCAGAACAGTTTTAAGAGAGTTACGGTTTTACTTTACCATTCGAATTACCATGCTAGTATATTCGTTTACTACTCCTGAATTACACTGATATACAGAGACATTATTACGTTATATGACTGACATGATCGTTCATTAAAACCCCTATCATATACTTTAATGCTTTCAGATTAAAATAGCAACATATTCACATTAATTACAATATCCTTTATGATACAACTTAATGGAAGACCCTGTTTAAAAAATTCAGATGTAAATGATATCACTATAAAACCAGAGCGGTGATATCACGACAAACATGTTGAAAAACCAAAGAATATTACCCAACACATATGTGTTTTTCAAAAAAAAACTTATTCTTGCATCTAAAAAAAAGTCCCGGGACCACACCTTACCTTGAGGCAAAGATGGGCCCTCACTCGCCACTACTTACCAACAACTTTTCAACAAAACTCGTTTCTTTTTATCCTTTTTTTTAAATTACATAACACGACAATTAAAAAAAAGTTCCGACTCGAAAGTAGTCCACATACGTGATGTGTGCAACTTCTCCGTAGTTAGATTTTTTTTTAAATTTTTGTTTAAAAAATAAAGCTCATCACAATCTTAGGGATGTCAAGTAACGACTCGAGTCGAGTCGAGTCGACATGGAGTCAACCTTTGAGTCGGCTTTTGAGCAACTTTCGAATCGGCTTGGAGTCGACTTTTGAGTTGGCTTGGAGTCAACTTTTGAATCGACTTGGAGTCGACTTTTGAGTTGGCTTGGAGTCAACTTTTGAGTCAACTTGGAATCGACTTTAAAGTCGACTCAATTCGGTCTTCATGCGTTAGATGATTCAACTCGACTCATGATTCTGCAAGTCGACAAACTCGACTTGAGATTTGAGTGGACGTATCGACTCCAGTTGGCTTAATGGACTCGACTCGACTCGACTCGACTCGACTCGACTCGACGTTGGCATGCGTATCATCGACTATGACTCGATTCGACTTGAAGACGAAGTCGACCATCTCAATCGTTGCGGTATTTTTCCCCCGGCCGACCAGATGATGACCTCTCGCCGCTGTCTGTTGTTTTTGTTTATTTATTAAGTTACATTAAAAAAGAGGCGACTTGATAATCAAGTAATTATAAAACCATTAAACTTTAATGATACACCTCAGTGGTTAAGAGTACGCTTCAGTTTTGGCAGTGATGAATCCCGGACATGTTCGAGAATTAGCAAGAGAATCGCTTTTTTTAAACATCCTGGCCTGTAGAGTAAACACTAAAAGAAACAATGTCGTCCCGACAATTAAATGTCGATTTTTATCAAACAATTCTGTTGCTTTTTTAACATAAAGAATTCCGGTTGCTGTTTTTTTTAAAAGCCTCGTTTGACACAAGTTTATTTTTATCTGTACGTGTGCCCGTTTTGAATATTTGACGAGTTTTTAAAAAGTTCGCCAAACGAGAAACTTGCATTAAAACGGACAATCCAGTGACATTGTAATGCGCTTTAATTTGCTTTCCATTCAAGTGAAATTTCTCCTTAAAAAAAAGACTCGGTGCTTTGAATTGTTCGCATGACTGTTTGAGGGGAAAGACAGTGAATTCCGCTTGGAGAGTTTCTCGCTATAATCAAACGACATATTTGGCCCAAATTTGGCCCAAAACTGACACGTGACGGAAGAATAAAAAGGAGCGGAATGAAGTGGAAAGAGAAACGGAAATAAAGTGAAGGAAAAATTAGAAACGTGGAAAATTGGGGATTCTTCAGTGGTAGATAATGTGTAATTAATCTTAATTATATAGTCATGAAATATTGATTATCAGGTATTAGACATTGATGGCTATCGCACTACAGTAGCAGACCGCAAAAGCGCTAGTAGCTCCTTTCTATCTTAGATAATTTAGCTTTCTTACTTAACTATTACTAACTATTACTATTACCAAATGCTATTAAATTAGTAGAGTTAATCGTAATATGAATTGCGTTAGCTTTAGCTAGCTAACCGATAAGGATAGTTCGTGATAGTAGAAACCCTTGTAGCAACACTTAGTCGATTCCGATGCTAGTCGAACTAGTAATTCATGGCAAACAAGATGACTGGCTCATTGTGAAAGTAGTCGTTAGTAAGTTGAGCTTATTATAATGTTCAAACTAAAGTAGCCGGGCTGGTCTGATTGAAGTCTTTTAACCAGTTAGCTAGTTCTCTGTTAACGAGCACAAATGTGAAAACTAGTTGTTAGCTTTTACTAGTTAATAACACAGCTAGTCGGCTGCTACTATTCAATTAGGCTATAGTTGAATAGTTGGTTAGCTCTTCTTTATTCAAACTTGAGCTAATCAGCAACTCATGCAGCTAAGCAAACTAGTCCTGCTCTGGTTAGCACAACTACAAAAACAATGTAACTAGCAGTAGTCACTACAAGTTTATAACATGGCTAATCGCCTGCTAATACCTAGTTAAGCTAGTCAGCTAACTGAGTAGCTCATTTTTATATACAGCTAATTAGCAACTTCGTTCAGGTAACTAGCTAGTTCTACACTAACTCGTCAGCCGTACTATTATAGTAAAACGATCAGTCAACTAATTGAGTAGCTAACTCGTTACTCAATTTAGCTAATTAGCCAGGCTAATTAGCTAGTTCTGGGTTAGCTAGCACAACAAGAAAATTACGTAACTAGTCGTTAGCTACAAAATAGCCATCCGCAGTGCTCTCTTACTACTACACAGATCAGTATATAACCAGTGAATGAATTCGATAGTAACTGATAATGACCTGAAATTAGTTAATTAACATCAAAAACATCAAACTACTTATGCTAATTATGCATAGCAATCTTACTAATTCGTTCTTAGTGCATGTTGTATAGCATGAGCAAATTCTATTCCATCATGCAATTCCAGTACTTACACAAATTACTCAACCGAGTCAACCACTTGCGTAGAGTTACTCGTTAGCCGAAATTAGCTAATTACAGAGGCTAGGCATTCACAATCATCGAGCCCGGCTAATTTAGCAAGTCAACAAGGTTAGTAATGTACTTTAAGTACAGGGAGCCTAATCCGAGTTTGTTGGCTAGCCAACGAGGTTAGCTATCTTGTGTATACTAGTCGATATGCTGTTTATTCAGTAGTCGATAAGGTTAAGCTATTTCTTGCAAATTACTTCAAGTTAGTCCAAATTAGCTACTTACAGAGGCTAAGCATTCACAGTCCTGGAGCCCGGCTAATTCAGCTAGTCAATAAGGGTTAGTTATACAGACTTAAGTATAGGAGTCTAATGCGTGTTAATAAGGTGAAAGGAATTTCTTTCCGCGAGACGAAGAGATGATTAGCCAACTGGAGGCAGCAAAACTCGACACTCGAGGTTGAGGAGAACGGTCGGAGGGCAAGTCACTACAGGGCGCGGTCACTCGTCGTGATGAGCGAAATTCAGCCCGGGTTTTATAAGCGAAAAGCGCTGGCTTGCTTAAACAACCAACCGAGTTGCACGGATAGAAAATAGAGAATAATGAACCAACCGAGAGAAAAATGAATAATGAAAGAGGCTTTAATAGGCCATGCGCAACACTAAGTCAATTGCAAACGTGATCTAGTTTTTGCACCAATTACCTCCGCGCAGCGCTCCTGCTTTATGCGGTCGTGAGTGATAGGGCGCAGAACCTCGTGCTAGTTTTCCCCGGCATGCCTTTTTTTTAAGACCCGAGTTGCTAATGAGTAATTTCTACTAGCCTGCTATTTGCTACTTTCAGCCGGTTAGCTACTGCTACTGTACACCTGCTGAACTACTTTGCTAGTTGCTACTAGGACAAGATACTAGGATACTAGGATAAGATACTAAGGATAGACACTAGCATTAAGACACTAGGATGGGATACTAGGATAAGATACTAGTATCCGACACTAGGATACGATACTAGAATGGGATACTAGAATGGGATACTAGAATGGGATACTAGAATGGGATAGTAGGATAAGATACTAGGATATGATAGTAGGATAAGATACTAGGACAACTAGGATAACTAGAACAAGATTACTCAATGAATATATCTACTACCCCGTTTAAGTCCTGCTAACTTTGGTTACTGAACTTAATACTGCTAGCTAACTGGTTAGCCGCTACTAGTTAACTTGGTGGTAGTAACCTAGCACGCTTCTTCCAATTAGGGTTGCTAATGAGTAATTTTACTAGCCTACTACTTGTTGATTTCATGTGGTTAACTGTACACCTATTACTGCTGACTAATTCGCAGGTTGCTACGAGACTAGTTAATGATCGTTCATTAGCACATTGGTTCGTGTTTTCTGCTAGTATCAGTGTTTTACTCCCACTACTACTGACTATTTCAAACGCTTCTATAGTGTTAGTAATGACTAGTCATTACCCTACCGGTGCAAACTAATTCTAATCTACTTCCGTTAACACTGACTATAGTCTGCTAGTTGTTTACTATAGGTTTGCTAATAAATATCCCTACTATCCTGATGGTTCCGCTGTGCTAGCTATGGATACTGTACTTATTAGTAGAAACTAACTGGTTGAATGTTAGCTACTTAGCATGCTTCTAGTTAAACTTCGCTAATGATTTCATTTACTAACCTATCTGTTGCTAACTAATGGCACGATTGACTAATTTGCTAATTGCTACCAGTTTCGCTCATACACCTTTACTACCGCGATGGTTTGCCTTTATAACAAAACTGCTACTTTACTTAATAATGCTATTACTAACTGCTATCGGTACAAACTAACGCCGCTTGTACTAGGTTGGTAGTACCAGATTCCTACTAGTTAGCAGGTTACGGATCTCTAGCCAAGTAGATATAACTAGGCTGGGGACTCTAGTTTTATCAGTTTGCTAACACATAGATTTCAGCCCGATGGGTTCGCTAGTAGTACTGCCATTAAGTTCAGTATTCAGTAGTTAGTAGTTCTTAGCCTATATGGGTAAAATATTCAGACGGCTGTTCTGGGAAACTATCAAGGAACTACCAATAGTTAACGAAGTTAGTTCTGCTAGTTTTAAGCTGACTACTCATTCAACTATAAGGGGATAATTAACTAACTAATCAAACTTCATCTACTCGATACTCTGCCATATTGAATTCAAGCAAACTGATCGACTTTCTCGATTGGGGTGAGGGGGGGGGTGCGCGAATATCTGGTCACGTGACTGTCTAGGGTATTACGCAGAAAACGGGCGTGGTCATCTCACCTGGGTAGCACACGTTCGCGAACTTCGCTTTCTCTTTCAATTGGTCAGTTCTTTTCCTCGTTTGGCCAATAAAAAAATCATCATTTTTTTTAAATTCAACCGATTGCACCGATTTTATTTTAAATTGAATTTTTCAGTATTTTTTTTTACAACAAATAAAAAGAAGGAAGTTTAATCGATATTTTTCCCCTTGACTTCTCAGTGGGAGCAAATTCTCAATAGGCGTGGTAAGCTTTCTCTTTCTCGGCTGATTTCATAAAAGAATCCTTTTTTTAAACCAAAGTTATTATTCAAGTTTAATGCCGAAAAATAACGAGTATCAATTCGTGATTCCAAAACCGAAGGAAATCACCAAGAATCTCACGAATGGATTTCCCCCCTTTTAATTAAGTCAAATATCTTTCTAATTAAAGTTTGAGGAGTAACTATTTAATATATTTAAAAAAAATTCCCTTGCATTACTGGGATAGCTTCAGCACTGCCGCGGTAGTGTACTTGATAAAAAATCACAACTATTTGAACAATCCAGCCAAATTTAATGAGGAAATCTTTCCACCCGCTTTCGTCATCAGCCATTTGAGCGGGAAATTTGGGTTATGTACTTAATCAATTAAACAAGCAAATAAATAAAACTGATCCAAGAGGATATCAGCTGACGATTCAAAAGAAAAAGCTCATCTCACAACGCGGGCAAACCGGTTGGATTGATCTAGTTTCCCCAACATACTCATTTCGATCAAATAGCCGCAAGGCCTTCTCGATTAACTGGTAAATCAATCTGGAAAAAGTGTAAATCTTACCTTTCTGTTGTCCCAAAGCACGGTTCTTGATTAATTCAATTAATCGACAACGATGGTTTCTTATGAAAATGTCAACTTTATATGAAATGTAAGGATTGCTATAATAGTCCAATGCTGCGGTTTTCAAACGCTTGAAAATTAGACGAGGCACCAGATCTTTTGACAATAAAATGATTCGCAGAAAACTGTTTAAAGTTCAAACTGATATTGAGAAGGGAAGCCCAGGCCGAGTAATGGAGCGGTCATGCGGATGGGACGGCACCCGGCACCCGAATGAGGATCATCGCCAGCGCCGGCCAAGCTTTTGACGAGCGCCACGAGACTTTTTCCGCCTTTTGCTGAAAAAGTCTCGCGTCGATTGACGCCCCAGATACTTTTACTCTCGGCTGACTTAACTGGATCAAATAAAATGATCCCCCCCTCTGGACCCAACAAGATATTCGAAAAAAGTAAAACGATAAACCAACCAACTCAACAAGAACGAATGCCAAAAAAATAAGAGGGAGAAAAAATAACAAGAATAAAACCGCGCCCATTGAGAAGGGACTTTAGTCATCCAAGAAAACTCTTTGAGGACGCCAGATATAGATCGCACGGCTAAATCGAAAGTACCACACCCTCTTTTTGCAGCTTCCAATTGTGACGTCACATCAAGCGGGCCGGTTTCTGACCTCCTTTGACGTCATAAATGTTGCAGTTGACACATAGAAGCGATTGTTTGGTGCTCTAGAGTGTTTGTTTGTTGATTGTTTGTCGTTTTGATCTGTTTATCGTGTTTGTTTCTACTAGGAACAAGCAGATAGCAAGACTGAATGTCAAGTTGACATATAATTAGCGGTTGTTCGTCTTCAATAGTGGTTTGTTTGCAGATTGTTCGTTGTTTTGATCTGTTTGCCGTGTTTGTTTCTACTAGGAACAAGCAGAAAGCGGGATTGAATGTAAAGCTGACAGATAGTTAGCGACTGTTCGTCTGTAATAGTGGTTTGTTTGTTGATTGTTCGTCGCTTTGAGCTGTTTATCTTGTTTGTTTCTACTTGGAACAAGCAGCTGGCAGGATTATAGTTGGATTTAACCTACTGTGACGTTATTGATGTTACAGTTGACACACAAAAACGATTGTTTGTGCTCTAGAGTGGTTTGTTTGTTGGTTGTTAGTCGTTTAGTCTGTTTATTGTGTTTGTTTCTAGTAGAAACAAGCAGGCAGCAAGAGCAAGTGAAAATCCGACAGACAGTTAGCGTTTGTTCAACCTTATGTTTCCGTTTGTTTCTAGAACAAACACGGGTACATGGGAACAAAGAATTACTATATGGAACAAGGTATTTGGATACCGAGTTTTTTGCACTGAAAACGGAAATGTTTGTTTGTCATCTAGTCATCTGTTACATCTATTGTTTGTTCGTTTGTCCACCAGAACTACTAAACTACTGTGAAACACGGCAATATCATTTCGAGTATTTGCACAAGACGGCAAACTACCTGTGTTTGTTTGTCATTTACTTACTATTTACATCTTTTGTTTGTTTGTTTCTATCAGAATTGCTAAGCTACCATGGAACAAAGCACGACTACATTGAGAGTTTTCCACAGGCAGTAAAATAAATGTGTTTGTTTGTCGTTTACTTGCTCTTCGCATGTTTGTTTGTTTGTTTGTTCCTTTCAGAATTACTCAGCTGCTATGGAACAAAGTATTGCAAAATCGACATCTTGAGCAAAACAGCAGAAGTGTTTGTTTGTCTTGTGCTCGCTTTTCACATCTTTGTTCGTTTGTTTCTACCCGAATTGCTTAGCTAACATGGAACAAAGCATTACCATATCGAAACTTTGCACTAAATAGCAGATCAGAAGTGTTTGTTTGTCATTTACTTGCTCTTTTCACGTTTGTTTGTTGGTTTGTTTCTACCAGAATTGCTAAGCTACTGTGGAACAAAGCATTACCATATCGAAACTTTGCACTAGATAGCACAACAGAAGTGTTTGTTTGTCATTTACTTCCTCTTTACATGTTTGTTTGTTGGTTTGTTTCTACCAGAATTGCTCAGCTACTATGGAACAAAGTATTACAATATCAAGTTTATACGTTATGTAGCAAAACGAAAGTGTTTGTTGGTCTTTTCTAACAAGTTTGGAACTCGGTGTTGGGTTGTTTGCTCAAGATCTACCGTCATAGTTCACTTCATACATAAACCTGTGCATTCCATGTTTACGTTTTTGTTATGATACGTGTTCTTTGAATTAACCAGTGGGTTTCGGTTAAAAAGAAACAGGAACCCATGTGCGGGTAGTGACGTCGTCAAAATGACAGTGACACGTTGTCATATTTGTTCTCTTGATGGGTAGGCCAAACTCGGGGAGGATACTACGGGTCAAAGGTGGTAACGGTGCCCTGCAATTACCGCTCACGAATAACAAGATTATTCAGATCAACCAACCAACATATAAATAAAAAAAGGAAAATAGGAAGGAACAGCGAGCACGTACGTCGAAAATTTCTAAATCTACAACTAACCTCCCAGTGTAACACACACACACAACACAGGGTCGGCCTACTTTCCAACATTGCCAGATTTTCATCAAATTACAGTTCAATTAAAAAAAGAGGACGAGGAGACAAAGAATTGGAAGCTCGGCGACTTCAATGAACGAGCGTTATTTATCTGTGAATGGGTTTTTAATCAGAGAAGACAAAAGAACAATATTTGGCGAAAATAAATGAAAAAGTCCACAACCACAAGACGCCTAAAAGAAAAGAATTTTGAAATAGAAATAACGTAATCTTTCTTCTTAATAGAGAGAGAAACAGAAAACACATTTTATCGACAATTACCACCGCCATTGGTAGACCGCAATATACTTCATCTTTCTCGCCAATCAATGGAAAACGAAAAATTCGCGCTGCTATAACATTCATCTATCTATGTCTTATTCATCAATTTATCTACCGTAGTTTTAAAGTAACTATCCGCTAGTCTGAAGCACTAAATAATGAACAAGTAAATAATACTCATCAACCAATATTTATCCATCTATCTATCTGTCTGTTTATCTATCCATCCATCCATCTATCTATCTATCTATCTATCATCTATCTATCTACCTATGTATCTAAGTATAACTATTTATTTATCCATCTGTCTACCAACAGATCGGTCATCCATCTATCCCACCTTGAAGATGCACCACTGGAAAAGAAAGTCTCATAATTTACCGGAATGAATGAATGGGTTCGCATGACGTTCAAGTGAAAATTTTCCTCCCTTCAACAAAAGTTGTGAATGGGCCGAGGATATCCTCCCCTGCCGCGAGGTCAACTAAGGTCAATAGCAGCCCTGTCAAGGAAGTAACCCCCGTTGAACTATAACGGTGGAAACTATTCAAAATTCTTTCTCCCTTCGTTTCCGTTGGTCATTCCCGACCAATTTTCCGCTTACCACGTGTCCAGAGACAGTGTTTAACCCCTAATCGACTGTAGCTAAAAATAACAATAAATCCAATATCACTCATGTGCAGTCTAGAGCAACACACGGAGTCCTGAATGGCGGGAAAATATTGTATTCTCTAAACTTTAGGATTTGATTCCGGCTAAACTAATTGACCGATTTTAATGAAACTTTGCGAGTGCATTAAGTACTACTAGGACTACATTCAGTATTTTTTCGGTAACTATACCTTTGAAAGTGTTGGAGCAATAGGCAATCAACTTTTCCCCAGTAAGGGCCCCTTTTGTATTGCTCTAGACTGTACATATCTAAATGTAATGTACATAATGAGCATGCAAGCGCGGGTTTTGAATTCTTTAAAGTAGTCTGGCAACATTGCGCAACGCAGCAGACGAAGCGCTTTTGACTTTTTAATTAGGATACTTTTCCGAGAGAGGTAGAAACTACTATGGCAAACTTGATGCCAAGTATTTGTTGGGAAAATTAGGAGGCATTCCCTTGAAAAACAAAAATAGCTCGCATTCTGCCGAGGAAATACTTTCATGTTTTTGCTACAAACTTAATTTTCCAGAACTAACCAAATATCTGGATTCCTATTGCGCTAAATAGAAAACTCACGAGAAAGCCAATCAAGTAGAACCAGTTCATACAGTTCAATAAACGCGCACAGAAAACACAACAAACATGCTTACTCTGTGTGAAAGGAAAATAAATACCCCAGTGAATAAAGTTGCTAAGTATAGAACTATGTAAACAAACGAGCAGATGAATAAGTGCGTCAAAAAGATAAATACATACGAAGATAGGTAGGTAAGAGAGATAGATGGACCGACAGCTCAATTGTCAAGTAGATGGTAAGCTGGAAAGAGAGCCTGGAACGTAGATAAGTAGGTAGATAGATAAATAGATAGTTGGCTAGATAGATAGATAAGTAGGTAGGTAGATAGTAGACATAGCATATAAATATTGAACAGGTGGGTAGATATACAGTTAACAGGAGAGATAGATGACGGGTAGATAAATGGGTAAGGAGCAGGATAGATGGATATGATATGTCGATGTAAGATTTACAGTTAACCGTATACTTAGAAAGGGAGGTAAATAAAAGAAATCTAGTTAGATAGATAAACGGAGCAAAAATGGAAAATTCAAAATTTAAAGTCGTAATTTTTAGGGAAATTTACGACAGAATAGTACGACATCAAGTGAAATGTAAAATATTTCCCGATTTGGCAACGCCGCACGCGCACGCAGACGACTCTACAGGCCACGAAAGAAGAAAGCGTCTGCCAAGCATCACTTGTCGCTTTCACAGTCATCATGACACGCATAGAAAAGCTTCAAAGAATCGAAAATGTTCAATACTCGAGGAAAAAGGACAAAGACCGACATGTTGGAGAAACAAATAGGCTACTGAATAGCTTGACGAGATGTTACGACACTATTCAAGTGGGAATCGATATCGGCCGCATTGTCACGATCTACCGAGCGGAAAAATTGAAACCTTAATGAAGACTTCTCTCTTGTTTCCTCTCTCTCTCTCTCTCTCTTTTGACAAACCGATTTCATTTTTCCATCTTCTTCTACCATGATCTCATCAGATTCGATATCGACGCCAGTAAGTTAGAAGGTGAATCTGGATATACTTTCGACTCGTGCGTGCATTCAAATCTCCTGTCATTTGCAACATGAAAGTGATATACCCTTGTAGGGTATTCTCTCTCTCTCTCTTTTTCAACTTCTCAAGTGTTACATAGTGGAAAAACGTTGAAAACGTTGTCGTTTTTCTTTGGACTAATTAGCATGCAAAGAGGCTACTTGGCTCTTAAAAGCAAGGGCCAGTAGCTGAAATAAACTTGTCCCTAATCGCTTGATGGCAACCGTATACTTCCAAACTGGCCCTGGTACAGACAAAAAACCAGGTGGATCCTTTCGTCCACGGTTTTCAGTGCGGCAGGACCTGTTGTTGTCCAACACAAGAAGCGGTCCGCTGGAAAAGTGAAAGGATTCTTACGATGTCTACAAGTTAACGACTCGTGAAAATTAGTGAATCCTTCGAAAAGTCAGCGATTCTTGCCAGAAAAGTGAAAGGATTCCGTCAAGGAAACGAAAACTGAAAACTGTTTCTAGAGCTAGAGAAGTTTAGATTCTTGACTTCAGCTGGAAGATTCGCCGAGTTGTAAAGGATTCTTAAACGAATCAAGATGACAGAAACACGAAGCACAAGAATAGCAACAAAACACTAAAATATTATCTGATGAATCAAGAAATTGCGTTTCTAGATCTAGTGAAGAATTGGACTTACAATTCCTTGGCTTTATAACTTGATGAGATTCGCGTATAACGAATCAGATTTACCTAAAAGATAAGACATGGACTATAAAGTACAAGAATAGCAACAAATTGTCGTACTTTGTTTCCCTTTCGCTCGAGGGGAAAGTATAGCCAGGCGTCCTCGAGGACAATTTCCGACAAGTTTTCTTATTCTACTTGGTATTCTTGCGGTGAGAGATAATGAGATTCGAGCCTCTTTGGTTTTCCTCTCGTTTTTCCGCCATTTTGATTTGACAAGTTTGTAAGACACGGATCCATTGTCCCTAATTGCGTGTGTGTGTGTGTGTATAGGCCCTTTGTAAATAAGCGTGTATAATCTTGTCAGGTTACCAATTAGGCCTGACTAAAAGAGCGGCTCTGATCAATCAATGTCTAATCACCGGGAGGAGGTTCTTACATGGCGATGATTTTTGTCAGACCTGAATTGAGAGCGAACTTGTGTGTTAAATTGAGCAAGCCTATAGGGGAGTCAAGTCAAAAAAGATGAAACAGAGAAATCGTCGTGGATGTGACCTCTGACCTACAATTGGGGACTGGATGCGGTGGCAAATGACTGCAATTTGCAGCCTGTGGCTTGCGGTCTTGAAAAAAACTTCCTTCACTCGAACATTTACTGTCACTTTATTGCCAACTGTGATGAGTCTGACGCAGCGGGTATCTCGTCTTGGCTATAGGTCGCTCACCATTAATTTTTCCCATTAAGAGCGACTCGTGTTCAGGAACAACGGGACGGGACAAAATGCGAATGACAGACCCGCCATTGGTATCGGTCGCTCGCCATAAGAAGTTGCCGTGGAGAGCGACTGCGTAAAGAAGTAATCGATTAACGAAAATTTCTAAAGTTTCAAACCCGTCTTTAGTATCTGTGGCTTACTAGTGGAATTCCACATTAAGACCGACAGTTCATTGATAATAATTATAATAATTAAATAATAACTAAACTAATATTATATATTTCGTAGTTAGTGTAATCCTCTTAATCCCAGTCGCTCTCCATAAGAAACTACCATTTACAGCGACCAAAACCAAAGGCTCCGAAACAACAAAACGGAATGAGAAGTTCGTTACGGGCTCGTCTTTGGTATCGGTCGCTCTCCATACCAAATTCACCTTAAGAGCGACTTTCCATATTCAGTGCGTGAATAACAAAGCTAAATGGTTTTCACCCCGTCTTTGGAATCAGTCGCTAGCCCTAAGAAACGGCCATTTAGAGCGACTTGCACCCAAAGGTTCGCCATCTGTCGCCCACTGTTTTACGAACGCTTTGCACAGTGACGACTTGCAACCAAGCGAAACCTTAACAGGTATTGTAACAGAGTGAATCTCTGTAACGGCGTCTTTACTGAACCCCAAAAGTATACGGAATTGCGGGAAAAAAGTGAAAACGCATTTGTCACAAAGACCTTTTCATTTCCCTTTTTTCCTCATCAAGATTTCTGGGGAAAAAAATAAAGATTCCTTTTGATTTTATTGTAGTTTTTTTATGTTGGGGTGAGAGAGAAGTTCTAATTTAACAACACAAGAGACTTGTTATCATGATCTGGGTCACTGGGAATCACGAAAGAGCATAGCGTAATAATAGGAGAGTCAAAATAAAGAATGGAATTATAAAAATAGAAAAAATTCACCAAGCAGGGAGGAGGAACAAAAGCGCCAGAAAGCTTTCTTGCTCTCAAAGTGACTAATTCCAGATTCGAGCTTTGCTTCTGTCTTTTCCCAACAAAAAAATAAATAAATAAAAATAAAAATAAAATGTTCAAAAACCGAGGGTAAGAGCTAAAAAGCTGCGAAAGGAACTGGCGGAAAACCAAGCAGAAAATAAGAAGATGTAAATATAACACTTTCATTGGAAGCAGGAGGATGAAAGAAGAAACAACCTGGACGAGGCCAAATTGATCAAAGAGACCACACCTTGGCCCCTGTAGCCATAGCTCAAAAGTCATGCTGTAATTTTGACATAATTGCAATAGATAGTCACACATTAGCCACCAGTGTCATTTTCGCGATATCTGGACCTGAAAACGTAACACTCCAGAAACTCGAGCTGAAAATCTAAACCTCTCTGACGACCGCGCGGTCAACGAGTACAGATTAACCCTGTTCGTATGTTCCAAGAGCAACATAAATTTTCAAACTCCTTAAGACCCTTGTTAAGCAGATAAACAAGCGTAGAGTCGTAAAATTTAGCAACATGTGTCGTATAACCAGCAGGTCGCCCGTAACGGACATTGTTTATGGAGGGCGACAGATACCAAAAGGCAAGGTCTTTTGCCAATATAGAAAAATTTGTATTATAACTTGTCTATTTCTATATTACCGGCAAGTCGCTCTCAATGGAAGATTGTTGGTGGAGAGCGACATATACCAAAGACAAGCCGTCCATTGCGTAATATATTCGCTCGGGAGAAAGTTGAAAAAGACTGATTACTGATATGACGCAGATGATTTTTAATCAATTACGCTCAGTTAGATTTTGGCACTCGTTAACGGTTGGCTTATGGCGAAGAGTGACATTTACAATCCACCTCGTTATACTTTACACGGAACCAGGAAGTTATTCTTAAAAATCTGATCCTGTTTCTCACCTAGGAACAAACAAAAATCATAACGGGCCATAAATTCCCAATGCAGACTTCTTTGTTCGCAAATAGATCCGAATTGTTTGTTTGTTGCTTTCAAACAAACAAAACAGTGATTACAATCTCTAGGCTTGGTTCAACCCAGTTTCTTACCCTTTCGGTGCCAAAATACTTGAAAAAGTACTTAAACACGGTTGTTTGTAAGTACGCCTAAATTGTTTGTTGGTTCCGTGATTTATGTTTGGTTGTTGAAGTTCAATACAATCGCTCGCTACAAACAAATTTGAGATTTAGGATCTCTGCGCTGTTGTTTGTAAGAATAAGAATGTTTGTTCATCCTACCCAAGAAAAGTATGTTTGTTTATAAACAACCTAGACTTTAGTTATGCAAACCAGCACGAGAGTGAGAAACAATAAGTAGATCTCCCTGTTTGTTCTTGCTTGTCAAATAGTACGTTTAAACATTTCTTTGCGTTTGGTTGTTCAGAAACAAGCATTGAAAACTCAACATTCTAGCTAGCAAACAAACTATTAAAGTACACCAAGTCATTGTTTGCACGACTACCGTTAATGTTTCTTTCCCATGGTGTTTTCACATTTGGTTGTTTAAAAACAAGCAGTAGAAACAACGCAATTCGACAAACAAACACGTTTTTTAAGCACAGCATATGAATGTTTGCACACCCATAAAAAATGTTTGTTGATTACCCAAAACCCAGGTTTGGTTGTTTACAAACAAACTCTGATTTTTTCAGTATCCGGTAACAAATTAGTGATTCCTACTCAAAACCTCATTGTTGACACCTATCCATGCTTTGTTTGTTCATTCGTCACTTACAGCATGTTTGTTTGCCAGCTTGGTTCTAGCCTATAACCACGTGCGTACATCTGGAAATCAAACAAAGGAAAAACTAATGGTGAGAAGGAGAAATTGGTGTAATTAGTTCACTTCCTGGCTACAAAACGGACTCTCCAACCAGGCGAGTAAAAAAAAAAAAATTCAACTAAAAAATTTGAACTTCTCGCGCTATTTTCGCGCAAAACTTGGTCATTTGCAGCGGGATTTCAAATGATAAAAACTCTTTTGATTCTTCTTTCGCACATTATACCAACTTTCTAATAGACATGTCTGATTTATACTTTTTTAAAAGAATCTCTTACACGCTCCGTGCGTCACTCCAGAAAACCAGATCGAAAATCTCGAGAAACCAGCAAAATTCCAGACGCTAAAATTTTTAAAAAAATATCGACGCACAGAAGGACGGTCTGCTGTTCAGAATCCGATAAAACTGGATCCCACTCTCAAAACCATGTTGGACTAATTAAACCGGCCGACAAGGAAAAGTTGTCAAACGAGCAAAGAGACGACAAGCTTGTGTACTTTCATTGTGAAGAGGAATTGTCAACTTTTTTTCCTCCCCCAAAACGGACAACATTTTCCCGATCGACTGGACACCACCAGTCAGACCGGCCAGTGGCTTCAATGATCATCGTCCCATGCAAGGGAAATTCTCTCTCTATCTCTCTCTCTCTCTCTCAAAACCATTTTAAAATAGAAATAAATAAATCAATATATCTATAAAAAAGGAGAATTTTGCAAAAATGTTCACTCGGTCCAGTTGGAGCGTTCCAAAGCGAAAGGTAAGAAAAGGGTGCGTAACTTTCTCCGGGTTCCAAAATCTCTCAGCATGGAAAACCCGAGAAAATACTGTTTTTTTTGGTCCAAAGTTCCAGACCCTCTCCGTTTAGAACCTTTCGGTTCGACTGGAGAAAGCTGGGCACGGAGACGGTGGTAAGCAATGTATAGGAAAGAAAAATTCTAGAGTATAAGATGGACAGATAGGTGAAACTATACTTGGATAGGTAGGTAGATAGATGGACAGATAGTTAGTTAGATAGATGAAAAGATATGTGGATAGATAGACGGGTGGATAGATAGACAGATAGATAGATAGGAACATAGATGAATGATAGGCGGGTAGATGAGGAACTGATAGATAGAAAAACAGAAGGACAGTTGGAGAGATATGTTGGTAGGTAAATAGTTATATCAGATACTACAAGAGATAGATATACATTGGTGGATTAATAGTTAGACAGATAGATAGATAGGAACATAGATGAATGATAGGCGGGTAGATGAGGAGCTGATACATAGAAAGACAGATAGACAGTTAGAGAGATATGTTGGTAGGTAAATAGTTATATCAGATACTACAAGAGATAGATACATTGGTAGATTAATGGTAAGACAGACGGACAGACAACTAGTTCCACAGGCGGTTAGACGGGTAGCTGGATAGACATACAAATAGACAGATAGATGGAAAGATAGGTAGAGAGGTAGATGGATAGATAGATAGATAGACAGCCAGATGTATAGACAGATAGATAGATAAGTAGATAGACAGATAGATAGACTGATGGTTAGGTAGCTGAACAGATAAGTATTTAGACAGGCAGTTAGACAAATAGCTGAATGTACATATAGATGGATAGATCGATAGAAACACAGACGATTAGATACTAAGCGAGGCAGATAGATTGATAGTTAGACAGACGGACATATAAATAGTTAGGCAGGCAGTTAAACAGGTATCTGGATATTTAGATAGATTGATGGATAGATAGACAGACAGATAAGTAGATAGATTGGCAGATAACTGATTTAACAGGGATCTGCTATGGTTATTTACTCAGATAGATAGATTGATACATACATGGATAGATAGATAGAGAGGTAGGAAGGTAGATATGTAAGTTATAAAACATACGTAATAACTAAATACAGCATCAGTTAGAAAGGAAGATAGATAGATAGATAGACAGCCAGATAGATAGATAGATAGCCAGATAGATAGATAGATAGACAGATAGATAGACAGACAGACGGTATAGGTAAACAGACCAACAGAGGGGATAAATCCACATCAAAGTCATCAAACAACAATCTTACACGCCATAGTCCTAGTTACTAGTTAACACTTAAGCCACCTTCCCTTCTTAATTAATTAACCTCAATCTTTTATCTCACCATAAGAGACTCTCAGAGAAATACCGATACTCATCTGCACGTGGTAGAAAGCAAAGTATCTCGAACTGGAAAATTTCTCACAGTTTCTCGTCCGAAAATCTCCCAGCAAGTCACGATTTCATCAGATTTCATCATTTTAAAACAAACCCAAAAACAAGTCATCTCATCAAAAAAGGCCAATTAAACCAGAAGAATATAATTATAAACTTCTAATGACATACCTCTTCTTCTGCAGCCTCCACGAAAAGGAGACGAAAGTGTCAACAGTTGACGCGTTTTCCGGATGAAAGTTTTAGAAATCCGCCCAGGCAGCAGCTGTCATAGGCTATCCGGAACAAAGTCTGAAGAGATACTGATATTCCTCGATGCGGATCCTCGGGTAATCATAGTGCACCACCGACCAGGAAAGGCACAGAAGAGATTGGCGGGTAAGCGCAGGTCAAAGATCACAACCCTGGCTGAGCGTCGATGGGTAATATCAACTTCCTTGAAGGAAATTCAGTGTCTGGTGGACGGATTTTCCGCGTTATTAGCATCGGGGTCCATCGGTGATAAGAATCAGAAACGGTCTTTTCCGTTTGGGACGAATTGTTTTTCCTCGATGTCAAGGGGGGATGCCCTGTGTGTGTGTGTTTTTCCTCATGTCGTCGGTTTGGACACACACATGCGTCTGCGTAACCCTGCCAAAGAGAAACAATGGAATTTGTATACAGAATTTCAATGTCCGTTCGGTAGTAATCGATAAGAAGTAAACTATCGATTAACAACATCGTCGGTAGCTTAACTGCTGAGTTATCGATACATCAGATTTTTAAGTAAAACAAAGTGATAGTTAGTAATCGATAGTTTAAATGTTGAGTTATCGATAGATTAGATTTCAATTCAAGTATCAGTAGTTTGTTGTGGAATCTTGGGATTTGTGAATGGAAGTAAACTATCGATTATTGTAAAGTCTTTTTATTGGAATCGATAGTTTACTGTTGGTTTATCGATACGTTAACTTGTTAAAATCAAATATCGATAACCTGCTGCGGTGATTCGCGTTTGTTACTGTAGTTAAACTATCGATTAATTTTCAGATTCAGCTGTCCGTTCAATGATAATCGATTATAATAATTTAAGTCGATATATTTTGTAATTAGATTAAATTTTGAATCATCGATACTTGTATTGGTCAAGTATTTGATACGATATCGATACCAATGTTAAGTATCGATATAGCTAAACGATGTGAATATTTTCGACAGTTAAACTGCACATAGCAATCGATACATCCTCATTATTAAAATCTATGAACTACCAGTTTAACAAGGTAATCTACTTTAATCGATTGCTCGTTTTCCGTCTATCGATATCTATATACCTAAGTAATCGATTATTTACACTGAAAAGCAAATATCGCTTACTTCTTCTAGTGATTTCATGTTTCAATAAGGTCTCTGAGTAGAAATCATATCGATATGACTTTATTACTATCGATAATTGACAAGTGATGGGCTAATTTAAGAAGAATTGTCCGTTTTATGAAGGAATCGATAAATTAGATGTAAAATATCGATTGATTAGAGTGCTAATATCATTAACTTTAAATAGAACCTTTGCATACAGTGCAATCTATCGTGAATAGAACTGATACAAAATATGACCGATATCGTAAACTAGTATTTAACATAGTAATTACGTTAGTTCTTGTAATTATCGATATTGATTACAATTGCATTTTAAGTAATATCGATACAAACTTAAACTATCGATTAAAATAGTCATACACAATTTGTAAATTATTTAGCTTATTCAGTATAATCGATTGGAATGCGTCAGATGTATCGATAATAACTAACACAGTATTTATAAATCGATCGATAATCGATATAAATCGATAATCGATAGTTAACTTAAACACAAGTGAATTAAAACCAAATATGCAACTAATACGATAAGAATAGTTCATTAAGTTCAGAAATCGATGGGTTAGATGCTTAACATCATCAGATCTGACTAATTCAGGCAGATCATCGATAATTGACAACGATACTTGAATATCGATATCGTATTGACAGAAGGCTATATTTTTATAATTACTAATTTAGTTAATTACCAAGTTATTAATTATCAACATTAAATTTTTAATTACATTTTAATTCCTATATTATAACAGAAAATTCAAATTGTTCATATTACAATAAATTAATAATATAATTAACTAACAGATTCAATGAAATTACTTTAAGAGGTAGTTACAATTAATACAATCAAAGGAGCAATTAAGTTGTTAGAATAGACGCCTACGTGAAGGTAAACAGCACAAGATTTCAAATAAAAAAAGAGTTCAGACTCGGTTATTGTCCATCGATCTGCCACATTTCAACGGGGCCAAGGCGAGCAATTTGCGGTATTTCTGGCTGAATGCAACCACCAATTCCTTCTTTCAAAAATTAAATATATCAATTACAATTAATCTAAATTAACTGGCTCTCAGAATCGACCCTGTACAATGCGATTAATGCTCCAACTTGTGGTTAATTTAATTTAATGCACCTGTCATACATTTTAATCAATAACCGATGAATAAGTTTTAAGACGAAACATAAGTAAGATGGTAGGTTCACTAATCAAGAAAGTCAATGGGTAGTGATTCAACACAGTTCAACTTAATAAGCAATAACAGGTGAAGTTACTAATAAACTATCGGTTACTATCTGACATAGTTGCACAAACTTTATAAAGTTAAATCTTTAAAGTTAAATTTGGGTCCTCCTGGCGTATGGCGTACAAAAAAATGCTTTCTTACAGTTATGTGTTTACCTTTCTCACTATCTATCTATCGTCTGTTGTCTTTCTCTCTATCTGTCATCTACCTATCATTTTTCTGTTAATCGATCTATATAACTATTTATATATGTCTATCTATGTGTCTGTCTGTTCGTCTATCTATCATCTATCTGTCTATCCATCCATCTATCCATCTATCTATCTATCTATGTATGTATCCATCTATCTGTCTATCTATGTATCTATCTATCTATCTATCATCTGCATCTCATTTTTCTGCCTATGTATCTATCAATCTATCGATCTATCTCTCTCTCTTTTTATCTATATCTGTCTATCTATTCTGTCGATCCATTTATTTATCTTCCTATCTGTCTATCTAACATCTATCACTTGTCTACCTGTCTATCCATCTATTTATCTATCTGTCTATCTCTATATCTATCTATCTATCTGCCCTCTCTCTATTCAGCTGTTAATGTAAAAAGGTATTGAGGAGAATGTCGATCATTCAAACTGGTCTACACAATTGGCGACTTGCTCCACAATAGAGTAATAATAACAAACCAATATTGATTTAACTGCATTTAGCTTAAAGTTACAACACACTCAGTTACTTAATAATTAAACGATTCACTAGTTATTCGAACTTCCAGGCAACAGTAACCTCTAATTAACTTAAGTGATAAAAGATTAATAGATATCACACACATTATCCGCTGTTAATCGACGAATTCATTTATAAAGTTAACTTGATGAATAAACAAATAAGTAAATGGGCAAATCTGAAACCAGAATCAAAACTGAATCAATTGAAACTATATTAAGACACTAATAACTACAAACTTAAGTTAATTTAATTCAATTTCAGTCTACAATAACTCAACAAACACGAATTTAACTAGAAAATTCAAATCTAACTTTATCATAGATAGTACCGAGACAGTTGATTGAGATTTTCAGACGGCACTAACTTCAGTTAACTTTAAAATGATCACGATTAAACCGGTATTACACGCATGACGGTTGCCTGATTCATAAATTAAACCGGTAATTTAAATAAATAAATAGTTAAATGGACAAATTAACGAACCGGATCAAAACTACAGGATAAGACCATAAAAAAGAATTAATTCCGGAGGGATCAATTCATCAAGATATAAATTCACCATACAAATAGAGAAAGAACTGGAGCATCAACACGTCAACCTTCCAGTCGTTACAAAAACAAGTTAAAATTTAATGTATTTAAATAAACATACACTACACTGTCACATCATAAATTAATTCGCTTAGCATATAGTAATACTACAGTAGCTTAATTACAATTACACACCTGAATTAGTATTCTTTAAAATAAGCGAATAAAATAGCAAATCCAACTATCTCAAGCCAAACATATAAATAGAAATAGACATTGACATATATCGTGAATTCGCCATCACAGATAATCAATAGCTCGACAAGTTAAATGATTAAGTAAATAAATTTAATCAGCATATTTAAAGATCCCAAATCCAGATAAACCAAACACTATATAAATATGAAAAGAACTGGAGCATCAACAGCACATCAATCCTGGCCTTCGTTATAAACACATTTTTTTGGAGCTGCACGTTCGAGTTTTCACCCCAGAAAGAAAAAAACTTATAAAACTGGAAGCGTTATTGTTCCGCTGTGTTATAATAAACAGTAAACTTTTCCCGTTGGCCGTGTTCGTTAATAATGGCCAGCGCCCGGGTTGCGGATAGATAGGTGGGTAGATAGATGGGATAGATAGATAGAGAGAGAGAACTTTCCGCGATGTAGAGCGTCACATTGGAGACACACCCCGAGACATTCGTTCAACTTTGCATTGCAAACCTGACGCTTAATGACAATTAACTTTAATATCAGATTAAATATTACAATCAACTACTACTTGATTGATATCAATCATAAAAAAATAGAACGAGTCGATTATAATTAAAATTCAGGTGATAATAATAGTAGCTGTTAATAGTAAATAGTCATTTGACAAATCTCAATAAATCTAGTTTTTGTCGATTATAATTAATATGTCAATTAAATTATAATATTCGTCGAAATTACGCTGAATTTTTTTTTAAAAGGAATGTATAGATATTAGAGTTAAAATTCATAAAATTTAGTTAATTTAAACTGTTATACCACTTTGATGTAGAAGAGCGAATTATCCGCAGGAAGCTGGATGGCCACGTGACAGCAGGGTGGAGTTGAATAGGGAACGGTCCATTTTTCAGTTGTACGGCGCAAAGAGTTCGATGGCTTTTCTTCGGCGTTTTCTTCTTCTTTTTTGATGTAATTTTTGCGATGGTTTTATTTTGGTCGGTCGGTCGGTTTGGTTGGCCCCGCTGCAGAGACGTGCAGTGAAAGTGATCGCCCCCATTTTCCAGACTGGAATTGAAAATGGCGGATCCAATTCGTCGATGCCAGTCTGGTGTCTCTCCCTTTGCTTCGTTATTCTCCCGTCTCTCTTTCTCTCTCTCACTCTTGATTTTTTTGTAAAAAAGTGTAACCTGCAAAAAGAAACAAATAAATCAGAAGAATTCTATAGTGAAAAGAATGAAGTACTCGGCTGAGATGAATTGTTCTTCTACTCATCTGTCGAAATGTCTATCTGTCTATGGGCCTTTGGGTATATTCTATCTGTCTATCTGTCTACATATCCATCTATTTGTCCACCTACCTGTCTACCTATCTGTCTATCTACCTGTCTATCTATCTATCTATCTATCTGTCTGTCTCTTTAACCTGACGGGATAAAACAAATCTTAAGTGAACTGAATGAAGAACTTGACTACATTGATCGCTATCTATCTATCTATCAATCTATCTATCTGACTTTCTGTCTATCTATCTATCTATCCATCAATCCATCTATCTATCTATCTATCTATCTATCTATCTATCTATCTATCTATCTATCTATCTATCTATCTATCTATCTACCGATCTACTGATCTATCCATCTTCTACCTATCTAACTGTCTTTCCATCTAACTATCTATCTATCTATCAATCTTTCTATTTATCTAACAATCTATGTATCTACCTACCTATCTATCTATGAATCTATCGATCTACCGATCTTTCTACTTGTCTCTTTAACCTGAAGGAATACAAACAGATAGGAAATCTAAAGTGAAAAAAATGAAGTACTTGACTAAGTCAACAGGAGTTTTTTTTCAACAGGGAATTGGAATTCAAATGGATGGAAACAATAGATACAAAGACGCAGCTGGAGTCGTGCGCGTTAAACGATTCCTAGTTATACCGTCTGGCTTTTCAGAAGCACAAGGAAAAATAAACAGAGATAGTCACAATTAAAAAAAAAAAACAATAATAAAAACAATAGGGCAAACGTTACGGAAGCTGATTCCCGGATACCATTTTGAATCGACTTTGATCCATTTCAATTAAATTTTAATCTAAAACTATTTCAGTCTGGTTCATCGTATGAAACTAAATTATTGTGTATTGTAATATTAATAAGGAATTTAACTGTCACAGGAAATTAAAATTCTATCTCTCTCTCTCTCTCTCTCTGTCTGTCTGTCTGTCTATCTATCTATCTATGTATCTATATATCGATCTATTTATCGATCTACCTGTCTATCGATCGATCTATCTGTTTTATCTGTCTATCTGTCAATCTATCTAGCTAACTATCTATCTATCTATCTATCTATCTATCCATCTATCTATCTATCTATATATCTATTTGTTTTATCTATCTATCTGTCAGTCTATCTGTCAATCTATCTGTCTATCTGTCAGTCTATCTAGCTACCTATCTATCTATCTATTTATCTATCTATCGATCTATCTATCTATCTATCTGTCTATCTATATATGATTGATTTAGTTTTCCATAATCGATTACCCTGAGGCAATTAAGTTTTCTAATTCTCTTCAGTTTTAGTTCCAGGAAGTAATTTGCATACTCGTTGAGCTTGCTTTCCGCTTTTCCTTTTCTGGTCTAATTGACGAATTGGAAACATACCTATAAACTATACTTTTAAAAAGATCAAATTGGATTCCATTAATTTGCGTTATGTAACAGTCCTGTTTTTTTATTCTGTTATTTATCATTCCTAAATAATATTTTGATAAACATAGTACTACCCTCACCGAGGAATA
>JAIQCU010001198.1:0-28241 GCA_022114935.1 Leptestheria dahalacensis | reverse complement strand
ATGAACCTGTACCACTCGGTTGTAAGCCAAGAGACTCGGGTTGTTCAGTATCGCTTGTTTAGTGTTCTTATCGGACAGTGAAATAACGGCGGATCCGTAGCGGGCGTCTTGTTTAGGTGTCAGCCAGCGAGTCTTCTTGCTGCTGTTGGTTGATCTTGATGAAGTCGTTTTTCTCTTGGAGATGGGCCGTTATATCACGCAGTTCTTCGTCGCGCGGCAGTTGATGTACAACAATCTCTAAGTTTTCTCTAGGTGTGGCGAGTTTTTATGGGGCCCAGGTTTTGCATTGTCGCGTTTTTCAAAGTTTCCTCAGCTCTTGTTTGCTCTGCAGTCGTTCTGTATACGAGTGCCAGGTTTCCTTGTTTTGTCTGTCTCGAAAGGACCGGAGGTGTGAGGTTGATTCTCTGGCAGTGCTCGACGAGGGTCAACAATCTCTTCTTTTCAATTTTCTCCTTTCGTTTGTTGAGGTCTTGTTGCTGAACGATGACGGTAAGGTCCTCTTCGGTTGTCGTGTCATGAATGATCGGTTGGGGTTGTTCAGTGGTTTGTTTCCGCATATTAAACGTGAAATGTGAAATGTATTAAATAAAATATAATCCTTAAATTGACGTACATTTTGATAACCTAAACTAACCTAACCTAACCTAACCTAAGCTAGCTAGGTAAGACTACTTTTGTCATGAAGTTCACAAACTTTCACTCAACCATTTTATAGACTGGAATGCGGTCATTTACATCGCTCACTAACTTTCAAATTTGAATTTGGGCGCCAGTTATCACAATATCGTTTCCATTACAAGCTCTATTGTGCTTGATACTACGTGAGCGATAGGCTCTTACGTAAACCCTCTCTCAGAGTGATAGTGATGTCAACGACTTGACCCGACTCAACTTGAGCTCCAATCGAGTTATAGTCGACTACACACGGGCCAAAGTCGAGTCGAATCAATATGGACGACTTGAGTCGACAAGTCGAGTCAAATCACAAATGGGAGTTGGTCGTTTTGCACAGGTTAATGAGTCGAGTCGAGTCGAGTCGATTTATAAGTCGACTCCGAGTTGAGTTACGCCACTAACGTAAACAGATAGTACTGTTAGTAGAACGGACGACATACTACAGTGCAAACAGGAAATGCATATCGCAGTGTGTGACAGTGATACAACTGACGTTAGAAGGCCGCATAACCTATATTATGAACCTGTTTTAATGTCATACAGACAGGTTCAAGGGAGGGATATAACTGCAGAGATTGATATATCAAATAGGTTTTCAGTAATTCTCACTTGCTGGTAAACTTACCCCACAATGCATAGCTGAGCGACGGTAAACTGGAGACTTGGTTTAGACATTTTTAATACAATCGATTATTGCGATTATACATAATATATTTAATTTAAATTTTCACCATTGCAAAAAAACATGCCCCTGAGGCTATTTACAGTGCTGCACTAAAAGGTAATAGGAAAACATGACAAACTGTCGGGATAATGTACGACCAGAAGGATCGGGATAGTTGGTATGGCTACTTTCTCTTCTGTCCACCACAGCACGCGGATTTCCTGCTGATCTCTGCTAAGCGTAGTCCCGAAGTCCTCACCTCAACATCTTCTAAGGTAATCATTTTCCTGTGGCAACAGACTAATCAGATACTAACTACAAATTTGTAACCGTTACATAAACTTTGATCCGAATTACTATTAGTACCGTTAAGTTCTACTAATTAAATAAACCAACTAGCTACTCTGCTAGCCTCACTAAGTGGTGATTAGGACTAGCAGACCAAGTAATATAAGCTACTACTAATACTTATTTTGGATGGTCACTACAAGGGATAGCCTAGCTAGCTAATTAACCTTACTATTGCGTTAATAATTCATGGGTTCTACTTAGTTCGCTAAGACGTGCTAGTTGTCAGATGTGCTGGTTAGCTAATTTAGTTCTACTTATAGCTGCTTCGAAATACATGAACTGCTTACTAAACTGACTGATCATTAACTTAGCAAATATGGAATTACTTAGCCAACTAATGAATCCACTGACTAACTAACTACCCAAGTAACTAAGCACTTGATTAATTTATTAACTAACTGATTATTCCAATGACTAGCTAAGGAACCAATCAAGTGAACTAAAAACTACTAATGACTAAACTAATCACCAAGCTCGCTAATTAAAAAAATGGCTAACTAAGCAACCAAATGACTAGCTAACTACTTAAACCAACCAGTTTGCTAACTAATCAGGCCATTAACTGACTAACCAGCCTACTGAATAAGTGACCGCCCAATCAACTGACTAACTAACCAACTAACTAACTTATTAAACGACTAATAAAACATATTAATCGACTAATTAATCAACTATCTCAACAAGTAACCAAACAAGCAATTAGTCAACGAAACAAATAATTACATAACCAAAAAATTAACTAATTTTCCAGATATCTAACTACCAAACTAGCTGAATTACACTAGCAAACTAACAAACTAACCAGCGAATAAACATAGCTTTTACAAGTAGTCCACAACTACTAAGAAGTTAAAAGCTAATAACCGAAGAAAAACTACTAACCGTCTCTGTAGTAAACTAATAACTACAACCTACTAATAGTAACTAAACCATGCTTACTAGCTAGGAAGGTGAAAAAAATTCACTACACACTAATTAAATAAAGTCCTCGTGACGCAGTTATGTATAGTATGCACGTAACTAATAAGACTTGCTAAATACTAGTTTGAATTGACTACCAACTCGAGATAGTTACCGTGAAATAGCCAAAATGACCATGAGCCAAATTTACATTGAAAAAACTAATATATCCTAGTTTCACCTTGATCTATTGATACGCGAATTTACTACTAGCCAGCTAAACTAACTAACAATACGTTTAAAATCTATAATTGTACTAGTACTAGCACGAGAACTATAAAGCAAATTTTAAAGTAAATTAGTATGTTCAGACTTGCATTAGTCGATTACATAACTGGCTAAATCGAATGCAAACCAGCTACCTTGCTAGACAGACAATGGCATCTAGTACGTTAGCTCCCGTCTTGGCACTAGTCTCGAAATAGGGGACACCCAGTTCTCCTGCGAATTTTTCAGCCTGGCTTCTTGAGATACAGCAGTAGGATCCCTGGCTTTCCTCGTCAGAGGATCGCAGATCGCTTTTGGCACCGCATAGGACGAGAGATGGCTGTTTATCCGTCGATTCCTAATCACAATCACAGTATATATATATATACACATATATTATACATGTACATTATTAATAAGCACAGTGTACTTAGTGGAATAGCTATTGATATTAGTAATGTATTGTTTGAATGGTAGTAATTTCATACTATAGTGATATAATTTCTTAATAAACTCCGCATAACGCACAGTAAAAAGTATATGTCTGGGCATCAATCTATCCATCTATCTATCTATCTATCTATCTATCTGTCTTTCTGTCTTTCTATCTGTCTTTCTGTCGTTCTATCTGCTATCTGTCTACCTATCTGTCTATCTATCTATGTATCTATCTATGTATGTATCTATCTATCTATCTATCTATCTATCTATCCGTCTATCTATCTATCTGTCTGTATATCNAGCGCTTATCTCACAGTGTACACGAATATTTTATCTATACATCTTTCTATCAATCTATTTGCATATGGATGTATATATCTTTCTAAGCATCTATCTTCCAATGTATCTTATAAATGTAATATTTATGTAATAATATAACATTACAATATAGTTATCATTTATTAATACTACATGTCTCACGGTATACATATATATCTACCGATCTATCTACCTATAATCTTCATACATTGACATGCAGATATCTTTCAATGTATTTATATCTCTACGCGATGGCTGTCTATCATCTCGATTTCTGATCAAAATCGCAGAAGATACGCATCCAGCATAGCAGCACATTTATATGAATTATAATGAATGTTAATAGTTAATTTAAGACTACATTAAAATAATTATTATAGCAAAATGAATTCATTGTCACATTCACAATATATCTCTCTATCTATCTATTTGATGGCTCTTTATCAGTCGGTTGCTAATTTTACAAAATCATACGGTATACATTACACAATAAATAAGTAAAGTATATTTAGTTAAAGTTAAAGTCTATTGAATGATCGGTTAATGTTGAGAGCTAGAATAAATAATTCATCAGAGTTACTTTGATGCATTCCATCCAGTGGCGAACGTTGATAAAGGATCTCTCATTGGTGATGTCAAACAGGATCATCACTCCATCGGCCCGTCGGAAGTAAGATTGCGTAATGGAGCGAAACCTCTCTTGCCCTTTAGTTAATTTTATAATTAACCTAAGTAATATTAAATTAAAGTTAACGAAATGGAATATCAGTTACCAGCAGTGTCCCACAGCTGGACAGCAATGTTCCTTTCATCAATGCGCAGCGTCTTGACTTTAAAGTCAACACCTTGAGAACGCATCGTAATTTCATTAAATTTAATTTAAAATAGTTAAGTTAATGAGGTAAAGGATAATACCCAGGGTGGTGGTAGTGTTCGACACGAAAACGCCTTGATACACGCGAGTGATAAAACTCGACTTTCCCACTGCAGCGTCTCCAGCGAACACAACTTTGAAGGTACGATCCGCGGGTCCGGTCGGTTCCAAACCGGAATTGTGGTTCTCCAGACTGACAACCTGAAACTGCGAAACGTCTGGCTGCCTGGAATTCAAATGATAAGATATTTTAATAATAATAAATTGATTTACTTCTTAAGAGTTGTGAAATCTATTTTAAGTAAAATTTGAATGGGTTTACGGCTGCGGTGACATGGAGAGGGATTTGCCAAAGTTGAGCTCTTCCTGCAGAGAACTGGGACCTTCGCTGCTGCTGGAACGGAGTGGAAGCGCGCGTAACTGGATAACGTTCTCCGGTAGAATCAAGGAGCAACGGCCACTGTCTGTATTTCAAAGGGGAAATTGTGCTTATCCTTTTACGAATGTAAATTATGAATCCGGACTTGAGAAATAGGTTTGAATGTAGCCGCCTACCATTTAGAGGATTCAGTTCCACGCACTGCCTGATGCGACCGAAATCCTGCGTTGACGGACTCCTAGCGAGGAATAATTCGCCTAAGCGAAAACATGGAAGGTTAACAGACGTGTTATAGATAGATAGAAGGTAGAGATAGAAGGATGGAAAACTGCTTAGATGGCTAGATGGATAGAGGGAAGGAATGATACATAGATAGGTAGATAGATAGACAGACATGAAGGTAAATACAGAGATAGATAGATACACAAGATTGGTAGGTAGATAGGTAAGTGGTGAACGGACATATTATTCTATACCTACCTATTCATATGATATACCTATCTATTCATCTACCAATCTTCGTTTATCTATCTATCTATTTATCTATCTGTCTGTCTGTCTGTCTGTCTGTCTATCTATCTATCTATCTATCTATCTATCTATCTATCTGCCTATATAACTATCTGCCTATATAACTATCAAAATATCAATTGATCAATCTATCTATCTATCTCTATCTATCTATCTATCTATCTATCTATCTATCTATCTATCTATCTATCTATCTATGTATCTATCTATCTATCTATCTATCTTTCTATCTGTCTATCTGTCTACCTGTCTGTCTACCTATCTATCTATATATCTATCTATCCATGTACTTACCATACTTATCTATCTGCCTGTCTGTCCATCTACCTGTCTGTCAATCTGTATATCTACCTACCTATCTACCTATCAGTCTACCATTCTGTCTATCAAAATGTCTATCTATCCATCCATTCGTCCATCCATCCACCCATCCATCCATTCAACTACATATCTATCTCTCTTAACTGCTTTGCTTCTTCGACGTTTGACAGAAAGGAATATTAGTGTAAATCAATACATCATAACTTATCAATCAAATACTGAATTAGTTTTTGTTTGTGTTACATTACGAGAGAAGCACTCATTACATAACCTTATGAATATAATCGTATACCGCAATTTTCTTTGGAGCTCATTAAATTTTACTGTAACGAAGACAATAATGTTGAAAACTTACTGGATAATGGAGATCGTCGCACTCCTATCAGGTCCATGTTGGATCTCAGGGAATCGTTAGTGTCCTGCAAGTGACGGTTGGCTTCACTATAAAAACAACACAGGTTTTCAAAATTATTTATCCTTTATGTTATATTCTTGAAGCGGAATTAAGATTTAGAAGTTTGAATCTTCTCAATAACCTAGTAAGTACAAGGTGATGAACAGATATACGCTGTGAATCCGACAGTACATTAGTACTTAATACTGAACGTAGTTTATCAGTTGGCCGCTAGATGGCGTTAGTGAAGATTTCGAACAACAAATGACAGTTACTTACTGTAGCAGTTGCAGCTGATTCTGCATGTGCTCCTGGTGGCTGATGTAATCCAACATGGCGTCTTTTTCGCTATAAAATAGTAGAGAGGTTAAAGTTAATATAGTTTAATAACTAATCGGTATTTATGCAAGGTATTTTGAATGTAAATGAGTAGTGAAATGTAAACAATAGGTAAAAGTCTGGTTTGCATAAGGTAAAGTCGAAAATAAATAAAACCTGACGAGCTAATTAATTGCAGAAATCTGGTAATAAGATAGATGAATTGATAGTTATATGTCATTCATATACGTGGTATGTAATGATATCTTATACACATCGACTTGAAGTTAATTATGGAGCCATACTTTTTAAGTCTCTGGTATCGTTCTTCGTACTGACTCCTGATTTCGCTCAGCTCGGTCTGAAGAAGAGCCAGGGTTGTCTGCGCGTCGGTCAGCGACATTCGCAAATTGCGATTTTCCATTGACGCTTCATCCAGTTGACGCCATGCG
Source organism: Leptestheria dahalacensis (assembly GCA_022114935.1). Taxonomy (NCBI): domain Eukaryota; kingdom Metazoa; phylum Arthropoda; class Branchiopoda; order Diplostraca; family Leptestheriidae; genus Leptestheria; species Leptestheria dahalacensis. The sequence goes on along the minus strand of JAIQCU010001198.1, from coordinate 21,356 downwards.
TCTCCTTGACAACGGAGGGCCTCTGAATTCTGACCTTGTTTCATCAGTTCTTCAACCTTTGTGATAAGACATACACATCAGCTTTATCGAATCATCCAATTCAACTGCATAGGACTGAATATAAGCGATCAAAGTTAACTGTTTAAGGTAAATGTAATCATAGTTTATGTATGAAGCAATAAAGTTGAACGACAGACATATATTAGATAGATTGGTGGTTAGGTAGAAGGATAGACAGACAAGCAGACTGAGAGATAAATAGACAGATAGATAGAAAGAAAGATAGATAGACAGATGGGCAGATGCATAGATAATAGATACATAGATAGATAGATAAATAGATAGGCAATAGATAGTCAGGATGGATGGGTGGATGGATGGATCGATGATAGACCGATAGATAGATGGATAGATGATAGACAGATAGATAGATAGATAGATAGATAGATAGATAGATAGATAGATAGATAGATAGGTACATAAATAGATAGAAGGATAGGTAGATAGATACATATACAGATAGATGGATGGACAGGTGGACAGATAGTTACAAAGATGAATAGGTTTAGAGTAGAACAGAATCAATGACCCGCTGAAGCATTTTAAGATGAGCTTGAAGCTGCGAGACTTCCATTTCCATTTTGAGCTGCAAGTTGCGCTTTTCCTGCTCGAACTTGTGTTCCGCCTCCTGTCGTGCTGCTGAAGCGACGCGTTCAACCTGAATGAAAAAAAACGAGCCGTCTGAACATCTAAACTTTGAATCATTGATTCATTCGTGAGTCAATTCTATCGGTACAAACCGAGTTTAACAGAATCACCAACAAATTATTCACTGAATTACTTGAAATGATTCAGTGATTCACGCAATCCCCAAACGAGCTTCATTAGAAAAGCTTTGTACAGATCGTCATTAGCGATTCTTTTCGAGGTGGTGTCAACTGAACGAATTACCTGAGTCTCAAGCTCCTCTTCAAGGGAACGCAGATGCTGTTGATGCTGCTCCCTCTCGCGATGCATCGACACTTCGAGATTGCGCTGCTGCTCCTCCAGACTGTTCAAGTCGCTGACAATACTCTCGATGAGTTTCTCGTAGTGAATCACCAACTGCGGCGGAGTCTCCGTCTGCTGCATCTCCTCGTATAGTGCGTACAGATGGTCGCCGCTGAAAAGGATTAATCAAAGAAAGTTTGCGATCAAGTGGAACGGAATATTTGAAAGCAAAGTACTCGGTGACGCAGTGAAATCGAGCGAAATTTAGTGGTACATAAAAGCGGTGGAATACAGTGGAACTACGTGAAACTTAAGAGAATTTAGTACATCGTGCAGTGAAACAAGTGGAGCAATCGGAGCAAAGTATAAAGAGACAGAAGTGATGCTAATTGAATTTTATAAGGTGACTATGTCGAGGTGTTTACTATAGTGGAACAAAGTGGAACAAGGTATAGAATGCTACGCGGGTTGAGATTACTTAACTTTGAAAGCAGTTTCACAAAACAGGAGTAGTGCTCTCTGTAGAGTATAGTAGATAGATAGCTAGATATATGGATAGTTAGATAGACAGATGGATAGCTAGATGGATGAGTAGTTAGGTAGATGGGTAGGTAGACAGACAGACAGAGAGACAGACAGAGAGACAGATAGATAGATAGATAGACAGATAGACAGATAGGTAGGTATACAGATGTGTAGATGGGTAGGTAGAAGATAGGTAGATAGGTAGATATATGGGTAGATAGATAGACAGATGGATGGACAGACAGATAGATAGATAGATATAGATAGAAGCTAGTTAGACAGACATTGATGGATAGATAGATGGATATAGGTATGGGTAGACAGACAGATAGGTAGATAGATAGAGAGTTGGATAGATGGGTAGACGGATGGACAGATAGATAGAGAGTTGGATAGATGGGTAGACGGATGGACAGATAGATAGTATTTAGATAGATAGATGGTAAGATAATAGATTTTAGATAGAGATAGACGGTTAGACAGGTGGCTACATATTCAAATAGTTAGAAACGGAGTAAACCAAGAATAGGAAACGTGGAGCAAACTTATTCAAGTCCTATCTAAAGTAGATTGTTTCCCAAACGAACTCGTAATCAAACGAAGTGCACCAAGATCTTTCAAAATTCAAGCAAAATGAAACAACTTATTGCAACTTTGCAGGTTATAGATCATATTGGAGCAGATTGAAGCAGATTGGAATAAAACTGGACAAAAGTAGATCGAAATGCAGCCAAACTAAGGCAAAGGCAAGACAGTTTGATCTTGCACGGTTATTACGTGGAGAAAAGTGGAACAAAATGGAAAAAGTTGGGATAATACAAAGAGAGATGGAACTGTAAAGTTATTCTACCTGTTCCTAAGAAACTTCTTGACATTCTCCTTGCCCAGTTGTTCAGCAAACTGCCTCCAGGCCATCTGGGTAGCTTGTCTCTTCAGTTTGTACCTGGCGCCTTTTTCTCCAGCGTTGCCAGCTGCTGAATTTGACGGCGGACGCAGGAATTCGCGGAACCCCGTGGCGAAATCCTCAAAGTTGATCTTCTCGTCTCTGTCCCTGTCCAGGTCGATAAAAATGGCGTCAGCGTCCTTGGAGGAGATTTCGAAAGACGAACACAGTTCGCGAAATTCGTTTTTGCCGATAAATCCGCGCTGACTGCGATCGCAAGCCTCGAACAGTTTTGAGAGCTCCACGTTGAAACTCATCTTGTGAAAAGTGAGGGAACGAGTCCCAGCGATACACGGATCGGGAATGGAGCTGACTGAATAAACAGGTCACACATACGCCTGCATATGTGTGCACATATGGTTCAGAAGCGATGACGTCACCATGTGGGCTTATGAAAGAGAATCTGTCAAGTTTTTACCCAACAACAAGCTAACGTAACATAAATCTATCTGTCTATTTAGATGTCTGTCTATCTATCTATCTATTTACCTCCCTACCTACATGTCTATTTGTCTACTTATCCATTACCTGTCTATTTAACTACCTATCTACTATCGATGTAACTGCTTACCTGCCAAGTTATCCGTCTACCTTTTCTATCTATCTATTATCTATCTATAATACCTACCCATTTATCTGTCTATTTTATCTATCCACCTGTCCATCCATCTAACAATCTATCCGTCTACCCTTGTATCTACACATCTATTTGTCTGTCTATCCATCCGTACAAAAATGCCATTAGTCTATAAGTGAGTATCGAAAGAACTGATAATATCAAGCCGTAATAATTACTCAATTGTATCCATTACTTAAATATCATATTGTACAATTTGTATAATATAATATAAATACAATATAATAATAATAATAATAATACATTCTTTATTCAGAGTGCAATTCCGAATGAAATACACATATCAACTCACTTCATTAAATTGCATAGTTCTCTCTTAATTTAATTTGATTCAGTCCTGCGCATCACTTCTTATTACAAACAAGTTAAGTTAACAGATTAAATTTTAGTCATTTGGTGTATTTGTGAGTGGAGCTAGGGCGGGCAAAGTGTACAGGAAAACATGAGAAAATTCGTCTTTAAAAAAATGCAAGGAAAAGGGAAACTTAATAAATGACGAGAAATACTGGGTTTTGGTATTCATTTTTTTTCTCTCCACCCAATAATTAAAAAAATGAAATAAAAAAATCCAGCTATACACGGCGAAAAAATTAATTCCAGGGATGAATGATACTTTTTTGTATAGCACATGCTATTGCTTTGATATGCAAGAATGTTTTACTTCAATTTATCCCAAGTGTCTCTGCGTGTCTGTGTCAAATGAGTTTTTTTTCAAACTATCGCTTTCGAAAGAAATCTTCACACAAAAAATAATAATAAATAGACGGAAGAGGAGAATGATGAGATTAAGATAACATTTTGGTATTTTCGCAGTAAATTATTTTCCAAAGATTTTATATTTAAAACAAATAATTCAACTTAACGTTTTTCAAGAGATTTTAAATGTTTTTTTCCTTAAACGATGTTTGTTTTACTTTTGTTGATCTGTGTCACACGAGGAACACGAGATAGAACAGTGGCCGGCGCTGGGGGGTGACTTCAGCTGTCCAGGCCGTCGTCGGTGCTCTCGGCGTCGATGAACTCGACGTGGGTGAAAGGGAAATGCCCAACCTGTCACAAGTCATTTTTGTTAATTTAAAAATCTAAATGACGATGAAATTTTCTCAAATTTGATCGACTTTTTTAAACGGTTTGATAGTTAATTGTGAATTAGCATTTTCTAATAAACGATAGATTCGTTAACTAAACGAGTTAGTGAACATAACTATCAATTTAATTAAGTAGCATTTAAGTAAAATGCACAGGAATTATTAATGTTATTGGATAACCGTTACATTATCAATGAGATGAGGAATGGCAATGTAAAATAAACTAATCTAGTGTAAACTGTTATATTCCATCATTAACTATCCCAAATCAAAGCTCTATTATTAGCAACATGTTACTCACTTCTTAAATTTCCATTATATCATTAAATTGCCACAGACCCAGAGTAGTCTATTAATTATTCGAGCCTAAACTTAATTAAGATTCAAGCAGAACAGCTACTGACTTTGAATTGTAGTAGATCAATAAAACTATATGGCGACAAAGTAACGTAGTTAAAGGTCAAAGGTCAAAGGTGGAAACAATAGGAAATGGTTGTTACCTTGCCGTGCAGCTCGCCTTCCCACTGTCCATTCATCTGCATTTTGGTGACTTTGATGATATCTCCGACCTCGAGGCGCAGGGCCGTCTTGTCATAGGCGTTGGGCACGCGAGCCTGTTTCACTCGGGCGTACGCCGGCAATTTACGCTGTCAATTGATAACGTCAATTAGAAACCGCATCATTGAATTTAATCTGATTAATACATTGCTTATGAAGGTTTCTTTGCCTTATTTCGCTTGTAGTCTTAATTTAATTGCAATTATTTAAGTAGTTAAGTTAATTAGTTGGAAAAGAAGGTTTAACATTTCACCACGTCGTTGAGTTGCCCTGTTGTTGTATTATTTGTTAAGGTTTAATTTTCCCGACTAGTGAATTATTTTAATTTAATTGTAATTATCTTCGTAAATTAAGTAAATTGTTTGGGAAATAAGGTAGTGTGCCTGCATAGTTCGTTTGGCCTTGTCCTGCTGCGGCTGCTGCGGTGAGGAGATGGACGAGGAACTCGTTGTGCTCGATGTACTCACTCGGTTGATATCCACCGGAGGCAAATCGTTTTCGTACTGTTTTTTTTTTAAATAAACAAATTGCAATTAATTTAAGTTATTAACTAATTAGTTAACTAAATAATAAAAAAAATCTACTGTTTGTCATATAAAGACACACTTCATCCTTAACTAGATGTACACTGATTAAATACTAATCATTTGTTATCATTATTAAGATATCGATATTAATCAATCGATAATGAGCTCGATATTAAGAATATAGCAATGATTGAAAAATTTAATTAAATGGTATTAAACTAATTATAAATGATCAGTTTCATTAGGGTTTTTGGGTAATTTACTTTTTGGACATACGGCACGGGAATGGATCCCGTTTTGCCCAGGCTGTTCATGGCGGTCCACCACTGCTCTTCGTCTTTGCTGATGACCGTCAGGATGTCGCCCTTGCGGAACGGTAAATCGTCGTGATCCTGGAAATTAAACATTAAGTTTCAGTTTTCAAACTCGATTTATGTACTCTACCCATCTATCTTAGTGTGTTTATACCTATCTATCAATCTGCCTATCTATCTATTTATCAATCAACCTTTGTATCTATCTATCTCGCAGTCTACCTATGTATCCATATGTCTGTCTATCTGTCCAACGATCTATCTAAGTAACTAACTCAGTGAACTATCTGTCTGCCAATCTATCTATCTACGTATCTATCTGAATATCCAGTTACCTTCCTACCAATCTATCTATCTATCTGTTTACCTATATATCTATATATTTATCTACCTACCTATTTATCTATCTATCTGATACGTCTGCCTATCGATCTAAATACCTATCTATCTAATTATACGTCTGCCTATCTATCTAAATCTCTATTATATCTATCTCATTCTATCGACCTATTTATTTATCTGCCCATCTACCTACATATGTATCTGTCAATCTGTCTAGTTAGCTAACTATACATCTGCCTACTTATCTGTCTGCCCTTCTACGTATCAGTCTATCTATATGTCTGCATATCTATCAAAATACCTATTTATCTATATCAACCTACTTATTTATCTGCCCATCTACCTACCTACTTATCTATCTATCTGTCAATCTGTCTAGCTATCTACCTACCCATCTACAGACCTACCTACCTTTCTATCTATCTGTCTGTCTCTGTATATATATATATATATATATCAAGATGTTCTTACATTTCCCTCAAAATCATATTTGGCTATGACCCGTTCGGCCCTCTTGGGGGCAGGCCTTATAAGGGGCGTGGTGTCCAGGTAGTGAAGCCGGTAGAAGGACAGCAACGACGGAAGATCGGCGAACATTTGGTCTCCGATCCGGTAACGCATCTGGTCTCCTTGGTGGATTTTGTTGATGATGTAATGACTCACTTTGCTGTCCTCCCTATTTCAATCAATCTCCGTTAGTACTCACATTAATCACGTTTTTTAAAATTTCATTCCAAATTTCAGATCATGGATAACAATATTTCAATTATATTTCAGCTATTTATGTTTTATCGCAATTTTCAGATTTTCATAAAAAATTAACATGTAAGCAGTAATTTTTTACTGGAATTAACGTTAATTTGCTTAATTCTAAGTGATATCAACAAGTTGATTTTATATTGAAAAAAATCTTTTTATCATGATCATTAAATTTTCAATAAAAAATTAACCTGTAGCCAATAATTTCAAATCAAATTATATTTACAGTCAATTCCGTGTAATTTAATAATATTTTGGTATAGTTTTAAAATTAAAATTAAGAATTAATTATAAATAATGGGTATTTAGGATATTTTATTTAATTCGATACTAAATTAGTTCCGTATAAAAACATCAACGTACCTGACACATAGAACGAAATCTCCAGCTATCGTTGTACTGTCACGCACGAGAAAAACTCCGCCTTCTTTTTCTGCCATCAATAAATCTGTGGCTTCCTGGCGGGACATCGAGCCGAAATACCAACTACAAAATTTTAACAATCAAAACAAAAATTAAAATTCAGCATTCGATGTTAATTTGCCCTTTTTTTCAGAAAAATTATCCAATAGATTAAAATACTAAGCAAAAAGAAATTTAAATAAAAAAATTCCAAGAATGTAATTATTTAATGAAGGCTTTATGGTTTTTGTAAAGAGCAACATCTGCTGGCCATTAGTCTGGGGTGCAATGTTCTTCTGGTGGTCATTTACTGCGTGAGAAAATGGACAAGATTTTTCCCTCCTCAGTCTCAGATGAAGCGCGACGTCCCAGCAAATACAAAACCTCCATAAATTTCAATACAGACGCCGATTCGGCCCGCGGGGCGTTCGAAAACGGAGAAAAAGGAAAAACAGGTCCCCGATTTAACTTTTTGGCAAGTGTTTATTTGCACAGAGCGAACTTTCTGACTCACTGACCAATTTAGGACAAGTCTAAATATAGACGGGCAGAGTCTCTTATGACGTGCAGTACTCCATTCTCGGCTCCGAACGGTTACACAAAAAAATTACCTGTTTGTGTCGTGCGGATCGAATGTGGCCGCCATTCTGTACCGTCTGTTGTGCTGAGACGTCGAGGGTTCACAGGGACGATTTGTACGTCAGGGGTCTCTCGGGCGGATCACGCGACGCTTTGAAATGTCGGGACAGCGACTGTGACCGGCGTCTCACTGCGAGTGCACGTTCTAGAAGAGCTGAACTTTAGCAAGAAGCCGTCTTCTTTATAAATGGAGAGCCAGGTCAAAAACCTTCAAACCCATTTTGACGTTTCTTTTTTACTTCTGGTACTTGTTGTGTCTCTGAATAATGGCATCAATAAGATTTTTCGCCAATGAGAAATTAGTTCAGAAACGTTGAAAAGAAGAATGTGGATTTGAATTTTCAAGCGGGCGCAAGGTCGTTTTGGACTGGAGCCAAACACGTAAGCAAGTTTATNTAACTCCTTAGATTGAGTTTTCCTTTTAGCAGAGAATTGGGGGTTTAACAGCAGTCGCAAGTAAACGGGCAAAGGGGAAGCTTGCCCTTGAAGCGCTCTAGAAATGTGTTTGTGTTTTTTGTTGCCGTTGAAAGTCTTTGAGCAGTTTCTTTAATTTGAATAAACATTGGCAAACAGTAAAACCGTGTAAAACTTCTACCACTGAACAATACCAATTATTTGAAATCGAGTTGATTTTACTGATTCAGCTGCTCTGTTGCGTATTAAAGTTAAATTCAGTTATTAATTCTCTTCTGTTAGTATTATAATATTCATTTTATAATTTCATTACTTTGTATCTAATCACCATTGTCATACTCTTGTACACAGCAGTTTATATTTGGTGTTTATGTTTAGATTCGAGTGAAGGTTCAAGAAGGTTTCAGGCTGGGCACTGCAGTTTAGCATCTTACCCTGCGAACGTATTGGTTAGCTTTTTCCCAGGGATTTTATACGGTCAGCTGCATTTCCTGCACTCGAGCTCATTACGTTTTTCTCACACTTCTCACATGATAAATTGCATTTTACACTTAACGCCTTTTTATTTTTCAATTTACTTCTCATTGTATTGAATAACTTGAGACATTTTTCATGAATATAAGTCTGTTTAATAAATATAATACTCGTCATTTTAAAGGAATTAACTAATTTATTAATGATTTCTAAAATTAAACTTCTTCCTGTAAAATCATTCGAAGGTTTTTCGGTAAGATCGGTAATTGATGAGGAAAGACAGTGTATTATCGTTTGTAGTCTCTCGAGAAGCCAAAAGCAAATGGGACATTCTATCGTTTGCCTTTCTTTTCCTTTAAAGCCAACTCCAGTCCCTGTATGAACTTCTTGGGAATACCGTAGTCCTGGAGGAGCATGTTGCCGACGTATGAGACATGGCTGCCCTGCACGAGGACGACGGGACCCTTTTTGGCAGCAGCCGTTGTGATGCTGGTGCTGGCGGCCACTCCTACTTGACATCTATAAAAGAGTTCAAGGAAAATTAAATTCGCTAGAGACGTTGCTGGATGGACTCGAAGAGAGCTAGATAGATAGATATGTGAATAAATTGACAAATGTAGTTAGGTGCACCAGCAGTGCATGGAAAGGATAGCTAGCGGATAGATAGATAAACAGGTAGATGGATTTATGGATAGATATGTGAATAAATTGATACTGGTAGTTCGGTGAATCAGTGTAAGGAAGGATAGTTGGACAGATAGTTGGACAAATGGTAATTTGATAGACAGGTTGACTGATTAATAGATGGGTAGATCGGTAGGAAACAACTAGAAGATACATGTCTCCAGGAAACCTAGCTAGCCAGCTAGACAAAAAAAAGAGCCAGATGGATAGCTCGATAGTATATGGACAGATAGATAGACTGACTAATAGAAAAACAGATTCATCAACAGGCAGGCAGTTTGCGTAGGTAGTTGACAGTAAAATAACTAAATAAATAACAAGTTAAGATTGCAAGATAGATAGACAGGTAGATAGACGGAAAGACAGACAGAAAGACAGATAGATAAGTGGATGGTTAGTTCAGCAATTTGACAGATAGGTTGGTTGATTAGTAGACGGGGAAATCGGTTAAGTAGAAAGATGCAAGTATTCGCGGATAACGAGACAGAAAGAGAGCAAGATGCAGATGGATAGTAGTTAGATAGATATGCGGATGCATATGGATAGACTGACTAAGAAAAAGGTAGATATATCAGCGAGATAAGTTGCTAGATAGATAGGTAGAGAGGCAGAAAGATAGACACATGGACAGCTATATATTTAGAAAATAGACCTTAGATAGTATACAATAGTAAATCTTACAGATAGTATGCAAAAAGTAGATAATAGATGCTTTGACCGTTAGAAGTTAAATACCAAGTTAGATAGATAGACAGATAGAAAGTTAACTAGATAATCTGTACAATAATTTGATAGACAGGTTTATTGATTGATCGACTAGTAAATAGGCAGGAAACAAGTAGAAATATACCATAAATACATAGCGAGACAGACGGACTAGGAGCCAGATGGACAACTGGATAGACTGAGTTACAAGTTAGAAAGTTTGCTATATACGTAGACAGACAGACAGACAGATAGATAAATGGATAGATAGGTAGAAGTTGAATCAGAAGTTGGATCCTTAATAAGATGGATACATAGACAGATAGATAGACAGTTAAATATACAGCAAGGTAGACACATTGATAGATAGACGAGCTTGTCCACGTGTTACCTGTGAGCAAATTCCTCAAGGTTAATTGCAAATGTTTCCAGCCCGCTAATGAGCGTCACCTTCTTGTTGCCGGCCCTGGAAGCCACAGAGATTTCTATGGGTTCCAGTTTTCCTTTCAGGATAACCGGCTTGCCGTCACCGACCTGCAACTGGAAAGCTGGGGACATTTTGGACAAGCAGCGCTGCATCACCAGGTCCCAAGTCATTGAGATTTCAGCTGATCCTCCCTGCTGCATTTCATCCCGAGTCAGCAGCACCTCTCGAAGAGTAGCATCCAGCTTAATGGCGCTTGAATGAATAGAAAAATTAATCAAAATTTAAGATAATATTACGTGTTGATATACTTTTTCTGCTTTTCGTTCTGTAGATTGTTGTTTTTCACGTATTCGGTGATAATCTTCCGCACTGCTTGCGACGTCATGCTCGATCCCTTCCTATCAGAAAAAAAGTAAACTTGCATTGCTTCTACTTTTATCTTGTTAAAAAAAAATCTTTCTAACTGAATGACATACATTTTTGAATATTAACATAAGTTGATTTGTAATCTTCCATTTTTATCCATTTAATGTAACCTAATTTCTAAACAAATCTAATTAAAAGATGGATTTCACAATTACTCGATTTTGAACGGACTGAATACTGGCAAAACCGCAGCATTGACATTAAACAGCTCCGTTATGACAGGCGGCTGGAACGGTTTCTCGGTGCTCAAAGGACTCGGCTGCTCGGCAACAGGGATGTCTCCGAACTTGTCTTCGAAGGACTTGATCCTCGGGTGGGCCCAGTTGATTTCGGTGATGCTTTCGACGCCTTTGGTCAGTTCTTTGACATTGACGATGGATTCCTTCTTTAAACATTCCAAATACTTGGACAGTTTCTTGTACGACGACTTCTTCACGTCGAGGGTGAGACCCGCAGGAACGCAGGGAATCATGTGGAGACGGAAAAAGTTGCTGGTTAATATAGGTAGTTCGACTTTCTTCGCAGATGTCTTCAGCGCTTTGAAAAAGCAATGGTCTAATAGCTCGTCCATTTGTTCTTGTGGAGATTTTGTCGGCAGTTCTTCAGCGATCTCTTCATCGTTTTGATCCACCGTTTCGGGAGTCGAGGCGGGAACTTCCTCTTCCACAAGTGGCTTATCAATGGATAAGCTTTCGACAGCTGATTCAAGCTGCGCTTCTGCGGTTTCTTCCTGCACCTCGGCAGCTGGTTCACTCAGTGCCTGTAATGCGGACGGTGGACCCATCTCTGGGGGGTCTTCCTTAGTTCCGTGCTGAAATAGATAATCCCCAACGCAGTGAATGATTTCAACACCTCGACCACGTTTCCCCGCCATGTACATATCCTCGCTGGAAAGTGCAGTTTTGCCTACGGCGACTGCAGCCGCATTATCATTAGTATTGACCGCTACGATGGTTCCCTTTGGATATTTGCCGTAAGCGCGGAGTCCGAGGGAGTCGTTCACAATGATGCCTGGTAACATGAGATCTGCGCCTTTGGCTAGCTTACTGATGACTGGCGTCCATGTTGTAAAGTACTGCAACAGGCTCGGGATGCGCCACAGAAGATAGACTGTCGGGTATAACGTCTCGCGGATGTGGTAAAAGACTGGATTCTTTCCAATCAGGTGGACTAAGATGACTTCCCCTGAATGGGTTTCGACCTTCATTGATGACATTTCCTCTTTGTTGGGGACAGCCAAGGATACCTGCTCCTCGGTTAAGTTGGGGAAGCATTTGCTAAACTCTGCTCGGACTCTTTTTCTATTACAAGTACCAGATAATCATAATTATAAAATTGGAATATAATTTTTTAAGGGCCTGGTCGACTTACCTTTCAGAACCTTTGATGGGTGTCTGAGATTTGACACGAAAGGGTTTCGTAAACATTTTATTAACAAAACCGGGTGGCAGGGTTTGTTTTGATTTTTTACGAGAATTTCGTCTGCTTAGCTATCGACCTTTGTGTCAATCGATATAAAATTTATTAATTTTACAATCTTCATTTTCTACCTTTATTAATTGTATTTTTATTTTAAGCTATATGTTATTATTATGAGTTTACTTTAAGTTATTCATTGTGTACAGAATTAGAGAAGAGACTCGAGCTTGCAATTCAAATTTCAATTTTCGCGAACAAAACAATGGCGGTAGCAGAGAATTATCAGAAGGTTTCCGCGTCTCTTTCTTGGACCTGTGGATTCACCGAGGGCGACATTGTCAACAAAGTATTATGGAGAAACACCTTTGCCGAGATAACAGAAATTGCTGGAGCCGAAAACTGTTTTCAGCTTAAACGACAGGAGGGTGATCCGCGGCACTGTGAATTCTCACTTGCTTTAAAAAACGGGGAAGTGTTTGAAAACATTGTCGTCTTATCAGAGGTACGTTGGAACAGGTTAAACACTTTGGATCGCTGATCAGAAACATTTACTTATTAATGTGTCGTTAAAAAACTTTAATTAAGGGGTCTGTAAGTAGTCGCTAAATCGATTGACGTTTTAGCTTTTACTTCATTTGTATGGATTTTTTAGGAGTCACTCATTGAAGTCCACGGAAACCACGGCGAGTACCTCTTCACTTCGCAAGGAACGTTTCTGGATGATGTAGACGGCACCCTCCTATTCGAAACTCGGATAGACTTCCAGAAACCTCCAGCTGATGTCACACTGAAGGTAGTAGCTGTTTACGATTTCTAATGCAACCGAACTAACGATGTCTGTTTTGAAAGTTTAGTAAATCACACGACACGTTGTGGATCTACGGAATCCTCGCAGTGACGAAACCACTTACTGACAAGCAAAAGACACACATTCCTCTACCTTTGGTGCCGCAGGGTCTCGAAATGCTTCTCTCGACAATGTCCTTGGGAAGAATGCCTAATTCATTCCCAGTGCCCAAAGAGGATGACCAGACTTCTGTGTCCTTCAGGCAGTTGGAGGAGAGGCTGACACAACATATAGACTCCAGAATACAACAGCTGGAGGATAAAATTGACCAAAAATTTGCCCTGTTGGTTGATTTGCTATCCTCAAGAAAAGAGTAAACGTTGTCGTTTCAAGTCTCCCGTTAATTTGTACTTGATCACTTTTTATGAGGTTCTACTGCTTCTCTGAGATGGAAATATTAAGAAAACATGTTTATTCATTTAAAAATGGGACACATATTATTTACTGCAGGTTAGGTTAGGGACCTTGTAAAACGATAACTTTTTATAATTCGTCAAAAGCAATCTCGTCGAGGTCAGCATCGTCATAGATCTCCCTACAAAAAACAGAAAGAATTACAGTAGATACTAAATCAAAACGGTAACATCGTAACCGTAACTTACAATTTCTCGGGTTCTTGCTTTGACTTTGTCGCAGACTTTTGGCCACCGGAGCTGCTCTGTGCGTCGGGAGGATCGTACGTGTGGAGATCTTTCCGCCAGACCTTGATGAGGCCGTCCCACGCTCTCCGACTGTACTTTCTGTGCTTGTTGGGTGTTTTTGGGTCTTCCTTCTTCCTCTTCTCTCTACAGGTTACAAAAAGGCAACAGCCATTCTCAATCAATGAACAACAACAAATTTCTAGAAAAATATTCATACTTGGGTACTGTTGAAATGTAGTTGTCGTAAGCGCGGGTATTCTTTCCATAGTCGATCTGCTTCTGCCGCCTCTCTAAAACCGCTTTGTCCGATTCGCGGGCGTACTTCCCGCTGGGTTTGATAATGTTTCTGTCGGCTGAAGTGCCAGCACCCTGTGTCGCATCTTTTTCCTCACCCTCATCTTCTAGTTTGCTCTCCAGTAAGTCATTCTCCTCCTCTATGGTGATGTCGTACCAGGAATCTTCCTCATCGGCCTGCTCTTCCTCCTTCTTGGCTTCAGTGTATCGGGAACTGAGACACGCTCGGGATCGAGGTTCCCTCTCGTCTTCCTTGAAACGACCTCCTTTCGTGGTGGGCGGACCTCGCTCCGGCGATATTATACTATTTCAAGAGTCACGAAAACGTCATAAAAAGTCTTTGTTGTTAAAGTAGCAAAGGTATTGACTTACTCATCAAACTCTCTTTTCACACGAACTTGCTTTGGCGTTGTTGCCTCCGAATCGCTGTTATTCTGCCTCGATTTCCGTGGAGAATGTCCGACTGTGGCCATTTTTTCTTCAGAGACCTAATTTAGTAGAAGGAATATCTCTGTCGCGTGCGCGAAATGCGTCTTTCACAAACGTTCCCAAAGTTCACGGTTGGCCGCGCCAACTGCTTGTTTGCACAGCGACGACGAACAAAAACATTATCCCGCCACAATACGGCAGGCGTCCAGGTAACGTGATTACTGATTACTAAATCCAATAATTTGATTAATTAGTTAACCATAACACTTACAGCTTAAACCAAACAAACATATATCCATAATATTTCAATTTTTAAATTTAATAATTAGGAATTTCTAGTTATATCCATATCCGCCACGCCATAGTGAAAGTAACGGTATGAGTGGTCAAAGTAACCGGTTACTAAATCATGCAAGTGCCTTAGTAATATACTAATAATATTATTAACAAAATCTGACTCTTTCATAAATATTCATAAATAATACTTAAATACAAATAGAAAGGGAAATGAATATAGAGACACTGAACAAGAGAGCGTTTCGTAGCATTTCGAAAAAAGTGGCATACCGTCGCTATAACTAATGGCACTAAAAGCACTCGGATGTCATTTGCAAATTACAGAGAAAGGAAGGTAAAAAGCACTCTTGGCCAACGTCGAGACTGGGAGCTTTCTCAACGCAATGAAGCGTCTTCTAATGAAGCATTTAATGAGCGAACAGTTACGTGTGTAACAATTGGGAGTGAGCCCGAGTAGCGTGTAGGATTACATCAAGCCACTCCATTAAGTGAACGCTACTCGTCGACTCGTTATGTACTTCACTAACCAATTTTCAAGAGGACAGGAAAGGGGATTTTACTTGAGACCAATGCATCGCTTCTTATTCCCACGTGTTTGCATTGAAGGTAATGTTCTCAAAATCCATTTACAGCAGAAAAAAATGTTCCTGCTGGGGGAAAGTTGCTTGCTTATTACTCCCACAGTTTCAAAGATATAGCAATCCAAAAATTACCAAGTGTAGAACTAATAAACACAAATCTACTGCTAAAGTTTCACTTAAATCAGTTTGATAGTTTCGCCAAAATAAAATCTTAAAGATCACCGAATACCATTATATTCCGTTATTTAGCCAGGGCTCTAGAGTGTACATTTGGCCCAACATGGATTTATAGCAGGCGATCGACAAACTGACTGATGATGCACTTTGGCGACTGATAATGAGGCAATTTATCCGTGTATTGCGTGATACGGTTGCCCGTGGAAACCGTCGTATTGGGTTAACAGCACTTGGGCCGGCCAGTTGCAGTTAATTGATCTACCGGGAACATACGAGGGGAGAACAAAATTGTTAAACAGCTCCCGCGGGTGCAGTTTTTAGCCGTGCTTAGAAGTTTATGTGTACAACACTTTCCAGTTAGACCCCCTCGCCCCCCCCCCCCCTGCAGGATTGCAGAACTTTTAAGGTATTGCAGGACTTAGCATTCACTGAGTGAAATATTCAAAAGTTGTCGCGACTATTCAAAAGTTGCCACCAAGCGCAACAAGCTTTCCGATATAAACAGCGTTTCTCTTGATCCTATGCGGTTTTAATTCATCACTAACATTAATATAGTTTATGATATTAAACTCTTGTACTAAGTATACCAGGCTTTTTCATTAGCTTATTGGGTTTCGTCTTTTTGGCGAAGTTTGATTTCTTTGCTCGAGATTTTTCGTTCTAGCAGGACCGTCTTGAGAGTGACCTTCGCTGTTGTGTTTAGTGTAGCATACACTGCTCACAAGTCACATACAAAAACAATGGAATACCATATGACAGTGTCTCCTCTCGGAACCGTGTGTGCACAATCAACGAGGGAATTGGACCAGCACAGTGAATCTTTAAAAGCTTCGTATGCCGCGAATTCCTTAAGGGTACCCGTTCTTACTCATTGTTAATTTAGGAGCAGGAGTAACATGACCGATCCCTGTACTTCGGAAGCTGGAAGGACGAAAAAGTTATAACCTTCTCGCTAAAGCTGGACTGAAATATGTTTTTGAAAAGAGACCCCCAGTTCCGACGCAGTGTACATCTGAACACTTTTTGTTAAGAATACCATTTCCGGACTCGCTTATGCACGTCTATGGAAAGGAGGGATGGATAAATGCGTAGACATATGACAGATAGATAGATGGACGGACAGAAAGAAAGATAGATAGATAGATAGATAGATAGATAGATAGATAGATAGATAGATAGAGAGATAGATAGACAGATAGATAGATAGATAGACAGATAGATAGATAGATAGATAGATAGATAGATAGATAGAAAGATAGACAGTAGATAGTTAGGTAGATAGATAGATAGGTAAGATAGAAAGATAGACAGTAGATAGTTAGGTAGGTAGATAGATAGATAGGTAGATAGCTAGATAGATAGACAAATCGATAGATGGCTAGCTACATAGATTGATAGTTCGATTGCTAGAACGATAGATAGATAGATAGATAGATAGATAGATAGATAGATAGATAGACAGATCGATAGATAATAAATAGATAGACAGATAGATAGATCGATAAATAGATAAATAGGCAGATGGCTAGCTACATAGATTGATAGTTCGATTGCTAGAACGATATATATATAGATCGATAGATAAATAGATAGATAGAAAGATAGACAGTAGATAGAAGATAGATAGATAGACAGATAGATAGATAGGTAGATAGCTAGATAGCTAGATAGCTAGATATATAGATAAATGGATAGATGGCTAGCTACATAGATTGATAGTTCGATTGCTAGAACGATAGATAGATAGATAGATAGATAGATAGATAGATAGATAGACAGATCGATAGATAATAAATAGATAGACAGATAGATAGATCGATAAATAGATAAATAGGCAGATGGCTAGCTACATAGATTGATAGTTCGATTGCTAGAACGATATATATATAGATCGATAGATAAATAGATAGATAGAAAGATAGACAGTAGATAGAAGATAGATAGATAGACAGATAGATAGATAGGTAGATAGCTAGATAGCTAGATAGCTAGATATATAGATAAATGGATAGATGGCTAGCTACATAGATTGATAGTTCGATTGCTAGAACGATAGATTGGTATGATAGATAGAGAGATAGATACTTAGATATACAGATAGATAGACATAAAGACAGACAGATACAGATGGGTAGATAAAAGTTGCAAACTAGCGCATGCGCGTTCAGTTCCCAACAGTGTAAGCAAGATCCACAGCTGAACTTGGCTTTACTTATTTACGCCAGGATCAAATGGTTTCCTCTCCTCACAGTCAGTTGAACGCTGCGCTTGCTACAGGAAGGATCTTTCGCTATCCTTGGCATATGATGCGTGGCCGCAAAGTGACCTGGGTTAACCTCTTCATATGACTTGTACTTCTCAGCTGTACTAACAAGACAATGCTAATCGTAGTCAAACTCATCATTGTTTACTCGTCTATGTTCATGGGTAAGTTGCCGATTTTGGCTACTACTATAATTACACCAAAGCTAAGTACCAGCAGTAGATGTGGAGGCTACTTAAAGCTGATTTCTAATCGTTTATACTGAACTCTTTAATATCCAAGTGATTCAGCAACTAGTGTGCCTCACTGCAACGGACAATGAAACTACCACAGTAGTTGATAGTTTACCTTTTTGTCTGATTCAAACGTAGCTTATAGGTAAGCTCATAATGCAGAAAACATGAGTTTGAAAGAGATAACATTTAAATGTTAGTTATTAGGAATGCAAACCAATCTCTGAACGTTTACGTAAATAGCTCGAGCAGGAAAGTACAGGAACCAAGTTATCCATTAGTGATGTGACAAGCAGGTCACCAAGTACAATGCTTTCAACTTCTAAGTAGTTAATTAAGCGTCTAAATTAAAGTTGATACACGCAACCAAACTGACTGCTATAGATCTTCAACTAGTCACTTAATAATCAGCTGAAGATCAAATCAGCTGCAAAAACCAGCAGGCAGACAGTTACCAGTAGGTCGTTCAGCAGGTCCTCGACCTGCGTGTTATTGCATTGGGTTGTTTACCATCATCAACTGCGCAACTAACTAAACTAAACAGCCTCATCGATTCTGGAGTTTCCATTAATTAATGCACTGAATTGATTACACACCAAGTTGAGTAATGGAAAGAGTTGCAGTGGCAAATGTATCCGTTATCGCCCAAGACAGTATAGCTTTTTACGAGGGTTAATTTTTTCCTGTTGTTGTGTGCCGGGTGCCCTCCTCTACATTCTCCCGGCTCCGATATAAATCGTTTTATGTCCTCAACCAATGGGCTTAGCCGCAATAACTATAACAATACCATAAAGATTCCTATCTAATAGTTTTCCTTCCATGGCTTACCCAATTTCTCACCCAAGCTAACCACTTTTAGACCAGGCGCAGTTTTACTTGACTTGTATTACAATCGACTTTGTGATACTTTTAACCGTTTTGATTCTTAACTGCATGCGTCCATTCTAGCTTGTTGTTTCACTTGACCCAAAGAACTGTTTGAAATATTGCAGTGGGCAACAGTATGAAACTGCGGCAGGTCGTAGTGCCCGCTCACAAAATTGCCGGGGAAACGGGCAAGTTATTCTGCCGTTACGACCTGGAAGGCGATTCTCTGTATTCCGTCAAATGGTACAAAGGAAGACGGGAATTCTTCCGCTACGTTCCCAGAGATAATCCGCCAGCTCAGACATTTGCCGTGGAAGGTGTCACCGTGGACGTAAGTTGGTTATATATCGATTTGGATATCTTTTGTCATTAGAAATGCTCATAAGCTCTACAGCAGAGGAATGGATACCCCCGCTGCATGGCTTTGATTCTGCCTGCTCGCTAGGGACAGAAGGATAGAATCCTTTCTTAAGGCTAAATTATTGAACAACCGCAGGGCAAATGCAATGGCCAAGGTTCAATACTATCCGATAACCTTGAAACTGTATCCTAGGTGAAAAGCAAAGTGTACTGAAGATTTTGCAGCAGTGATTCGCCTTAACGTGTATTTAAAGCAAGAAGCGTTTGTTGTATCAGTATAAAGGAAACATAATTAACTAGCGAAGCGCATCCAAGCAGACGGATGTTAGCGTTTATGCTTGGCCGGAGAGACGCATTGTTAAAAGCCTACTTGCTATGCTAAGTTATGGGTACATACAGTAGCTAATCATAGTCTTTGCGAGACAATGTTTAACCGTCTGCTTCACGGTAGAGTTACCAGCATTTATACTATACACGTACTATATAGCAGGAGCGCGTTAAACAGTCAAATGTTGACTAGCTTTTAACGAGTTGACAGATTAGGCGATACCGGCTAACAGTTGAAAGCGTTCACTGCAGATCCGTATAGGTTTCGACTAGATTTCAATCTCAAGGCGTTCAACCGTAAGAGTTAAAGGGCTATCGCCCTGGTACAGGGGATTTAGGTGATTTGTGACGTCACAGTCACGTGATGCTGAAAATGCGCGTGGAAACTGAATTCGTTTCGAATAACTTATTAGACCAGTTGAAAAGTTGCCTTTATTATCAACACAGATCACGTGACTATATGATCCCACCAATCAGATTGCAGAATCCGAGGCATCAAAGAGATTGCGTGATTTGTGAAACAAGCTTTGTGTAGCAGTTCAATTATTGGTTATTGTATGTTTCGTGATTGTTTCTTTTTTCTCTACCAAAACCAGATGATGATCACGTGACGATGGATGGATAGATAGATAGATAGTTAGATAGATGGATGGGTGGATAGATAGATAGATAGACAGACAGATGGTCAGACAGATACGGGATAGACAGACAGTCAGATAAATAGATGGCTAGATAGAAAGACAAACAGATACACGGGACAGACAGACAGATACACGGACAGACAGACAGATAGACAGACAGACAGACAGATACATGGGACAGACAGACAGACAGACAAACAGATAAATAGATAGATAGATAGACAAATAGGTTTCTAAAGTATGTTTGAGGGCTCATTCTTGCGAGGAATTTTCATTTGGTACTTGTGCAGATTCCATGATATATATACATACTTGAAAAAAAGAAGGAGCTGCATGTATCTGTACTCGGAAGCACGGAGTGCAGTGCAGATGAGACCGAGGCCCTCCTTGTTAGCATTTGATCAGCAAAACGTTACATTAGGAGCGTGTTTGGAGTATTAGTACTTATGCATGAGATGCTTCGGCGGATACGGTCGGTTCAGGCTCTTTACTCGATGGCATCTGCTTTTCTTTAATTAAAATTTCTCCCTTAACCGTCAAGCACTTGATTCTAATTGACTTTGTTGAGGGGAATTATCCATTGATGATTGTATACACATGCGAGAGTGTAGTTAATTCGTTTGCCGAGAAGGGGCGAACGTTATGGAAAGGGGCAAAAAAGCAAATAGAACCTCATTTGTTTTCGCCAGTTGAATTTCTGATGTTCACCGAGGGGCTCGTTCTTCAAGCTCTTATTCTCGAAGCGCTGAATTGATAATGCGCTTTACACGAAAACCCAACACGCGCGTGCCTTGACGTGCAAGAGCATTATTTCATCGTTTCTATATGCAGCGCCGCCACATGTTCATTATTCAATTGCGCTAATAACCGGCGCGCATTCAGCTTCACGATGTAGTGGGCCCGGTCCGTAAATTACGGTTGTCCAGTTGATTAAAATTAAAGAGTTAGTTAGATTAGATGGAGGACTTATTTGAAGCAAACCAGGCGGCCTTGTTGGAAATCGGTTCTGCAATATCACGTGACAGTGACGTCATAGTTGGAATTTGGAAATAGCAGATGCCTATGAAATACTAGTCACGTGACCTATGACGTCAAATTGATGTACTAAGCACTGCTTCAGTACTAA
>JAIQCU010001197.1:0-24411 GCA_022114935.1 Leptestheria dahalacensis | reverse complement strand
AGATGGATAGATGGATAGATTGATAGACGGATAGATGGATAGATGGATAGATGGATAGATGGATAGATTGATAGACGGATAGATGGATAGATTGATAGATGGATAGATGGATAGATAGATAGAAAAACAGACAGACAGATAGATAGATACAGATAGATAGATAGATAGACAGACAGGCAGATAGACCGATGACACAGATATAATAAACAAACATTCAAAACAGACAATCAGATGGACTACGAGACGATTATGCAAAAGTATTTCAGTAGGAGATCCAGCTCAATAGTTAAAATTCCATTATCTACGCATTAAGATTAATCCTTGCAGGAGAGTGATCGCTCTACTACACATGGCCAAGAGATAATGGACCGTTTATTGTTGCAGGTTTCGTGGATTCGCCATCGCGACTTGCATTTATTGACGGCGGGAAGCGTGACGTACACGCGCGATCCCAGGATTGCCGCCGTCATGTCGCTCACTTCCCGCGACGACTGCTGCGGTCTGCAGATCAGAAACGTCAATGAACACGATCAGGGAGTCTACGAATGTCAAGTGGGAATCACTCCGCACGTCAGCCACTTTATCCATCTTGCAGTCGTCGGTACTTTTCAATCATATTTGACTTTAACTTAACAAATCACCAGGTTCATTGAATTTCCAGAAGATTGCGCAATTCTTTAACTTGACATTGGAATGGTTACTATGATTAAGATATATATTGTAATTATATATTAATAACATTTAGTTTCTTATGATCGTAGTATAAATGGGTGTTATTTATTTCCCTCCCTGTCATGTTTCAAATCTGGCGCCATTTTGCATAACGACTCCCTAGGCGATGCGCATCTCATCGTCTGTAATTGGTTCTCAATGTGCATACATTGGGCTTTGTTTATTTGGCAAATGAGATCCGGCCTGCTGTGGACTAAGATTTCCGAAACTGGAGTCCCGCTGTCTCTCTGTAGCTCACGTTGCGTCTAATGCAAACAACTCGAAGAGACGGTGTAACCCTTGAAGTTCTCCGCTTAAAGTGAAATTATTACAGCGGATTTGAGATAATCTGATTTGTGTTGATCAGGTAGAAAAGCCGTGAGATCAACTGTATAGTCTTATCGAACTATTTATTATTGATCTATCTACCTATCTGGCAATCTGTCAAGCTATCTATCTATCTATCTGTCTATCTATTTATCTGTCTATCTATCTATCTATCTGTCTGTCTGTCTGGTCAGTCTCTCTATTTATAAAATCATCTGTCTATCTATCTACCTATCTATCTAACTACCTACCTATCTACCTATCCGCTCTATCTGTCTATCTACGTAACTGTCTGTTATCAGTCTATCTATTTATAAATTCATCTATATATTTAGCTATCTCTTTTCATCTATCCATCCATATACCTATCAATTTAACCACTCTATCTATCTGTCTATATATTTCCATTTAGCCATCTATCTATATATCCATCTAGCTACTCTATCTATCTATCTATCTATCTATCTATCTATCTATCTATCTATCTATCAATCTATCAGTCTATCCACCTAGTTATCGATCTATCTATCTATGTATCCATTCACCCATCCATTTATCTACCTAACTACACTTTCTTTGCAACATGTCCATCTGTCAACTACCTATTGACCTATCCACGTATACACTACTTATGAACAGTATTTGACATCCGTTAAAAACAGTTGCTAAACACAGCTTAACACTGCATCCATTAGTCAAGATGTTTTCTTCCTATTCAGTATACTTCCTAACACTTCGTTCAGTAGCTAATTCACTTGTGTACAGTCCCCTGCAATACAAAAATGGGTTACTGCTGGGGAAAAGTCGATCGCTTATGGCACCCACACTTTCAAAGATATAAAACCCCAAAAAATACCAAGTGTAAAACTAATAGTACTTTACACACTAACAAAATTTCGTTCAAATCGCGCGATAAGTTTTCCCCCAATAAAATCCTAAACTGAAACATATCCATTAGTTCCTACCATTGGATCTAGACTGTACAGGAAAGCTGAATGAAAACATTTCAAAATCCCATTGTATAATTCAGTGAACTTAAAATAAATTAAGGCATTGGTCTGCGATGCTAACTTGTGATTAGGGATTTTTGTTGTTGTCCCAGTCGCACACACACCCTGGTGCATTACAATCAGTCTTAAAACAGAATTATGGTTCCATTTTGCTACTTTATTTAATGTGTTTCATACTTGGACGCTACGGTGGCGAATAACTAGCTCCAGTCATGCCTGCCATATGTTGCCGACGAAATAGCAGCCCCGCTGCGTTTTAGCTATCTCTCTCTCTCACTCTTTTTATTTTTATTCCGTTTCTTTGCTCGGCCCTGCAAAACTGCCGCATTCAGCTTTTTCCATAGCCTTAAATTGGCTAACCCAATTAAGTAAATAGCAATGAAACTATCAAGTAACTACTTATGTCGGTTAGTTAATTTAAGGTAAAACAATGTCATTACAATAAGTTAGTAGCAATTGTCTGAATAGCCGTAAGTTTATCATCAAATTGGCTAACCAACTAGGGAAATAGCTAGAAAAACTATATTAAGTGAATGCTAGGCTGGCTAGTTAATTAAGAGAAAACTAGGGCCGCATATGATTTTGAAATATGTTAATGACAGTCTTTTATAGACTGTGAATTCGATATGACAATTCAGTGATAATATCATGACAAATTAGCAACTGGTTACTTAGGAATAGCAAATTTAGTCAGTTTTTTTTAAAAGATCCTTTTGCTATCTAAAACTACCAGCTTCTAATATCACTAGTCGCATAGGTACATAGGTATTCTTCAGTTAACTAGCTTTTAAGTTAATTACTTAGCAACGGTGTTATTCAGTTGTCTAACTTGCTAAGTCGTAACTTACCTACACAGACTACCTGATTACTTATTTGCTAAACTACTTGACGAACTATCGATCAACTTATAATTCCAATTGACTAAACTGGTTAAGTGGGAAATCTGCAGCTTGGACTTCCTAGAGTCAGTGAGCTACTAACACTAACTAGTAGTTACTAGCTATACTCTAAGTTAGATCAACTATGGAAGTAGTTTACTGGTGAACTATCTAACACTTAACTACTCTGTACTAGCTAGAAATCTCTCTGTTAACTAACTAACCTATACAACTATAATCTTTTATCCCGACTTACTATTTTCTCATCGCCAATTCGGTTTCATTACCATGAATAGTTTAGTATTGATGAATTAACTGTAATTTAATAGTGCTACCTACTTAAGTCTTAGAAGGTAAACTAGCATTTTACTAGCGTATTGTTTATATTACCTAATCTCTTGTACATCCATTTATCTATCTACTTGATAAAATATGTCTATTGATCTAACTATCCATCTATCTTTCTATCTATATCTGTATATCTATATATCTGTCTATCAATCTTGCATCTATCTATCTTTCTACCTAATCTATCTTTCTTTCTACCTACCTATCTATTTATCTATCTATCTATCTATCTATGTATTTATCTATCTATATATCCGCCCATCTATCTATGTATCTATCTATCTGTCTATCTATCTATGCATCTATCTATCTTTCTACCTAATCTATCTTTCTTTCTACCTATCTATCTATCTATCTATCTATCTATCTATCTATCTATCTATCTATCTATGTATCTATCTATCTATCTATCTATGTATTTATCTATCTATATATCCGCCCATCTATCTATGTATCTATCTATCTATCTATTTATTTATCTATATATATATCCGCCCATCTATCTTTCTCTGTATCTAACTACCTACATATCTATCTATATTTCTTTTTGTCTATCTACCCACCTATCTATATCTATCTATCTATCTATTTATCTATCCTTTTACCTATCTATCTACCAATCTACCTGTATCTCTATCTATGTATTCATACATTATCGATTATCATTCTGGTATACCTCCACCTATTGCATCTCTCTATATGACGATCGTTACTTCATTTTAAAGTTTCAGGTTCTTGTCTATCTGCTCTCACATTTAACACGATGGTAATTTCATGAGTTATATCCTCTTCTTGCACGGACGTCTTTCAGTACACTCTTAACACTTAACCCTTCTTTTTCTTGAATGTGAAATCTCTGGTCACTGAAAAGCTGGTGTGCTGTAGTTGCGTATCATTCTGAGGGAAAATGCTGAAGTATCACAATCTGACAACAATGGCGCTTTAAAAAGCTTCATAATAAAGCCAATAGTATCACGTACTCGGCTCGTGTTCCGCTGTCACCGGTATCCGTAGCATCAGCTAGACTCGGTGCCATGCGAGAGTGACAATGGCCTCGTTATAATGTTAACGGTTGACAAGCAAACAAATTCCACACGTCTTTGTGTGTGTGTGTACATGTAGCGTCATTTTGCCTGCCTCTCCACGAGAATGATTCCCAGCTACCAGGAATTCAATTTTGTTCTGCCCCTTTAAAAAAAAATTTACAAAAATTCCCGATTCTTAGCCCAAGCAAGGCCTTTGTACATGTACATGTACATATATGGAAAACCTGACAGGAAGAGAGAAGACTAAAAGGGGTGTTGTGTATGCAAGAGTATCACGCGTCTGGGAAGGACAGTCCGGGCTGGATATAACATAACTTTCATTTATTGTCTCACCTCCATCTTTTCATTGTTGTCCATCCACCCATCTATCTATCTATCTGTATATCTGTCTATCTATCTATCTATCTATCTTCCTGGGTTCGATTTCCTAGGAAGGTGGGGGAATCAAGGGAATCGGACTCGGGAAAGTTAAGTTAGGAAATGTAACAGGAAATAGACGATCAAGATTATTATTATTATCTATCTTATCTATTTATCTATATATCTATATATATATATATCTATTTTTAAATCTATCTGTCTACCTGTCTATCTGTCTATCCGTCTGTCTGTCGATCTGTCAATTAATCTGACTGTCTACCTATCTAAATATCTTTCTCCCTCTTTATTGTCCATCTATCCATTTATCCAAATATCAGTCTAGCTGTCTATCGACCTGTCCATCTATCTATCTATTTCTTTATCTATCTCTATCCATCTGTCTATCTATCTGTCTATTTACCTGTCTACCTGTCTACCTGTCTATCAGTCTATCTGCCCAACTGCCTACTGTCTATCGATCTGTCAGTTAATCTGATTGTCTACCTATCTAAATATATCGTTCTCCCTCTTTATTGTCCATCTATCCACCTATTCAAATATCAGTCTAGCTGTCTATCTACCTGTCCATCCATCTATCTATCTATCTATCTATCGATCTATCGATCTATCGATCTATCGATCTATCTATCTATCTATCTATCTATCTATCGGTCTACCCTATCAATCTATTTACCCTTCAATCCAACTATTTCTCTCTCTGTCTATCCCTTTATCCATCTATTTCTATCTATTCCTTACTATCACCTATTCCTGCACAGTACAATTCAGTTATGCAAATTTCAAAACTAAGACGCAGGTAGTTACTCAAATTTGGATATTCATCTCTGCGACAACTAGCTTTTGGACTTGATTTGGCTAGTTAAGCCCACTTGACGCTACTTTGCGAAAATAAGGTGAACTTGCTATCCCCCGGTTGAAAAGTCGTCTGCTTCGCCTGCGTTCACAAGAAAACCGACCAAATCAAGAAAGTGTTTTGAGTAAACAGCATCGTTCCATTTATATTCAAATGCTCTACTGAAGTCATCTGGAACTCTTGTCTACGTACATCTTCAATAGACTCGTTGCCTCAGTTTTAGTCTTGAACGAGGTAAACAATCAACAGTTTTCACCAACTTTCGTTACGGTGTCAGAAAAGATTCAAATTGGCGCGGGGGGAAAACATCCTGGCATGAATGGCTACTGATTGTAATTTAAGTTTGATTGACTTGCTTTGCACAGAAATTAGCTGTGCTGAGTACATAGTCTACAATGGCGGAAAATTACTGTAATTAAGAATTTGTTTTTGGCTAAATTAATGCACCGATTTCAACGAAACTTTACAAGTGCACTGAGTACTACTAGTTCTACAACTAGTATTTTTGGGGTAGCTCTATCTTTAAAAACGTAGCAGCAATTAACAAGCAACTTTTCCCAAAAAGAACCCTTTCTTGTATGGAAAACTAGAAGCCAACTATTGATATAACGACTAATGTGCTAATATGGACACACTGACACACTATAAGGTAGATAACTAGGTTTAACTATAGTACATTTATCGTAATAGTGCAATCAACATAACAATGCTTACTACTTCTAACTGAACAGTAGATAAAACATGAGATTGTATAAAGTTAAATACAGGTTTCGGTTTCGTATGTAACACTGGGATTGCTCCGCTATCTACTGCAGCTAAGTTTAAGGCTATTAACTTTAAACGACTAAAGATTAGATAGCTCGTTTCGTTCATTAGGAAGATTTATGGTAAGATTGGTATTAGCCAGGCTTTTTTTTTGCATTTCGTCTCTGTATTGGGCAGTTACAGCAAAGCAGCTTGCACAGATGTTGCGCTCGTCATCCTGTCCAATGGGCTTTCTAAACTTAACTGATGACTTCAATTTTCGTAACTCGACGGAGTTTCATAAACGGTACATATGGACAGCCATAGTTAAATACAAGTAGATAGATAGATAGGCAGACAAAGATAGATAAATGCATGGATACATAGACAGATAGACATAGTTAGACAGATAGATAGATAGGGGGATAGATGGATAAATAGATAGATAGATAGATAGACAGATAGATGGATAGATAGGTAGGCAGGTAGATAGAGAGATAGATAGATACGTATGTAGATAGATAGATAGATAGATAGATAGATAGGTAGGTAGGTAGACAAAAAGACAGATAGTTAAGTATGTAGATAGGTAGATAGATAGATAGATAGATAGACTGATATTTGCATAGAGGGATATAGATGACGATGAATAGAGATAGATAGACAGACTGCTAGATAGGTAGACAGACAGATAGAGAGATAGATAAACAGATGGATGCATGGATAGATAGACATATATAGACAGATAGATAGACAGACATAACAGGTAGATAGTTAGCTAGATAGTTAGCTAGATAAGACAGATAGATAGACAGAAACATATACGTCCATGTACAAGCCCTATATTCAAATATACCATAAGCGATACTATAGTTTTAATTGAAAATCTTAATTCGACATCCACATTAGCTCAAAATAAAGCAGAAAAGCATCTGTATCTATTCATCGCTTCTTCATCATAACCTATGAATCAAGATTGCTAATCAATACGAGAATTTTAAATTTTCTTCGACTAAATTAAAGTAGACGACCCAGAGCAGCTTTATTAATATTCTCTGTTAATCAGTCACATGCGCGCGTTTTGGTAACAAATGGCGCCAATTTGACTTGGGAGAGGAAATCTAATCTCCTCTATCAATTATTTATCCTGCAATTACTGTTTTTCCCTCCTTCCTTATTCGCGTTTTTTGTTCTTTGTTGTAGAGCCTGCAACAACAGTTCTTGGCGGACCGGAACTATACATCGACTTGGGCAGTACAATTAATTTAACGTGCGTCGTCAAACACAGCCCGGAGCTGCCCGATCACGTGTTCTGGACTCACGATCAACAAGTAAATTCCTAGCTGCTAAACTTCCTAGAATTATATCAAACAATTCGGAATATCATTGGAACTAGCAATATCATTAACTGCTAGTGTCTCGAGTTCAATTACGATCAGTAATCGAATTCCAATCTAGAATAACAATGCGACTAATTGAATTATCTAGCTATCTATCTATCTATATATGTATCTATCTATCTATCTATCACATTCAGTCAATCTATCAATAAACCGTCCAATCTTTCTATCTCTCTCTCTCTCTCTATCTTTCTATCTATCTATCTATCTTTCTATCTATCTTTCTATCTATCTTCAGTCAATCTATCAATAAACCTTCCAATCTGTATATATCTTTCTATCTATCTATCTATCTTTCTATCTATCTATCTATCTTTCTATCTATCTTCAGTCAATCTATCAATAAACCTTCCAATCTGTATATATCTTTCTATCTATCTATCTATCTATCTATCTATCTATCTATCTATCACATTCAGTCAATCTATCAATAAACCGTCCAATCTTTCTATCTATCTATCTATCTATCTATCTATCTATCTACTATCTTTCTATCTATCTACCTATCTGTCTATCTATCTATCTACGATCAACAAGTTAACACTAATCTGATACTGATTTATTATTTTCCAACATCTAACAATTCACGTTAACCCAGATGGAATTCAATTACGGTCTTAAATCACACTGAAATCAGATATGTTACCCAAAGTAACACCGGCAACTGATCGGACTTTGTAATGAAACAGACAGTGAATTTCGACTCTCCGCGGGGCGGTATCAGCGTATTGACCGAGAAAGGCGAAACTACCGTCAGTTCGCTGATGATTCAAAAAGCGCGGGCCAGCGACTCGGGCATCTACACGTGCAGCCCTTCCACTGCGCCAGCCGCTTCCATCAACGTCCACGTACTACACGGTAATTCCATTTTATAGCCACTGCATGCCAAACAACCAAATATTCTACCGAATTCCGTCTCCACACAAATGGAATTGCCTTTCGTTTGCATATTTATATTTTAAGATGAAGCGATTTCGTTTAAGGCTTTTTACTTTTTTGCTCTTCCTTTTCGGCTTCCGTTTGGTTTTCGTTGTTGTTGCTGTTATTGTCATTGTCGCTGCATAGCCGGAGGTTAAGGACAGAACTGAGCTTGCAAAGCCGGCCGCTAGGGGGCGTTGTGACACGGCATTGGGGTCATATTATGTCCGTTCTATCTGTCTGTCTATCTATCTATATCTTTCTATCTATCTCCCTATCTATTTACCTGTCTATCTGTCTATCAGTAATCTATTTATCTATCTATGGCAGATTCATCCGTTGTCTACTTTCGTTCTTAGTATGTGTACCATCCTATGGCATCGCT
Organism: Leptestheria dahalacensis; assembly: GCA_022114935.1. Taxonomy (NCBI): domain Eukaryota; kingdom Metazoa; phylum Arthropoda; class Branchiopoda; order Diplostraca; family Leptestheriidae; genus Leptestheria; species Leptestheria dahalacensis. The sequence continues at coordinate 15,410 of JAIQCU010001197.1, read as the reverse complement.
ACCTTCTACGACAATTGTTTGCATCTTAAAGTTGGATTTCATGGCCTGCTTCATGTCTAATACCATCTATCTATCTATCTATCTATCTTTCTATCTATCTCTAGTATGTGTACCATTCTATTGCATTGCTACCTCCATATGACGATCGTTATTTAATCTTATAGTCGGATTTCATTGTCTGCTTCATGTCTATCAAACTATCAATCTATCTATCTGTCTGTCTGACTATCTATCTAATATGTATTCCTATCTATAGCAGGGATATGACATGTTTCGATGACACATTATGAATTGACAATTCCCTTATAGTCGGCCGGGGGATATCCAGCGGGAACGACGACCGTACAAGTTTCCTATAGAGCCGCTGCTATGAGTGTCGAACTTGTTGATTGTACCTGTATCGTTACAAGTTGAGATGACGAAGTGGTGTGGATGGTAGTCAACTTTGCCGAGTAACAGTTTACTGCGTACCAAGTTGGTTACAAATGCAGCGCAGTTAAGTGACACGCGGGCTGTTTCGACAGATACGCAACAAGGTTATATAAAGCGACTTCTGAGATATTAGGAATGAAATAAAAGTAAAACGCAAATGCTGTTTTGAAAAAACGGCAAACCAAAACTCTAACCAGCTCTCGTCGTTGGAAGGGACTTGGAGCTTTGCCTTTAAACTTTGTACTTCTTACCTAACCTTATACATAACACATAGCCACAGGTAAAACCGCTTAAAGTATCATCTCTATATAAGTACAATCGTACTGAATATACTGCTTACATGCTACTGGATACCATAACTACCACATATATGTAATTAGTGACATAACTATCACATGTAATACATGGTGTTACAGGGAAAAAAGATCAGTAATTACTGTATAATCCGCCGTCTCATAGTCCGAGTCCCTCTGGACATCCAGTGTCCGGCTTAGTGCACAGCATTCTGGAGAGGCGCGCGGGGGGGGGGGGGCCANACTGGCTTCTCCATCACGAAACGTCCAAAAGGAACGAGCGAATATTTGTCCAGTGTAATGCCAAGACAAATTATTGTACTTTAGCTCTTTCCTCTGTACCGATACATCACAAGTCAGCACTGCTGACTTGGGTACTGCTTCCTTCAACCCATTTTGCTAGGGACCGCGAGCTTTTAGATCGAATCTCTCTCTCTATACAAATCGACCCAATATTTCAAAACCCAACCAATAGTCGGACTACAAATCGCATATTTAGAGGCAGCAGGAAAACTGCTAAGGAGGAAGCCGGTTAAGAAAAAGCCAATGGCTAATCCCCAAAGGCAGACACATTGTAAGACAAATGGCAGTGCCAGTACTTTGTGTTTTCGTTGTTGTGCATTCGAATGGGGTCTCGTAAACATCGACCACGGGAGAAAGTACGGCGGTGGGAAGACTAGCAGCTACTGATGACCACACAGTCCTTCTATTTTCATATTCACATGTGTCTTCAGTCCCAAATGTAACCTTTGACATGGAAAGTCGCTTTAAGGAAAACCTTCGTGAATCAACTTTAACTTAACTTACTCAAACTTGACAGAAATGATCATCAAAGATTAGCAGCATTGTGACAAGACTTCTAAATGAAACTACTCATAAATCAGTTACATTCATATACTATTACTATCATTACTACATAATAGTGTTATATAACTAGTAGTAAATACTAATCAATCAATTAAACTATTTCGAGCCCAGATTCCAGTAATGACTTGGGACTGAAGACAAGACAAAACAAGGTTCCTCCTTCTTGCAATTTGCCAAAGTTGTTTCAATTTGAAGCAGTACAGTCGTCACGGTGTTTTGTCTCGACTGCTCGCACAGAAAATGAGTTTCCTTCCTGGGGCCGCGCGCTTCTATACACCCAACGACAGACAACTGAACGAAATGCAATGCAAGCATTATGTCTGCTTCCCCAGAGGGGGGGAGGAGGGGGGCAAGCCAAGGGAAAAACAGAGAAGCTGAAAAATCAACCAGACTTGCATCTTTTCTCTGCCCCTTTTTTTTAAATACAAAACGACCCAAGAGGAACCAACTGGAATAGAAAACAAGACTGTTGAAAAAAACGAGTATATATGTAAGGATTTTGCCCCCGTGTACGTGTGTAGTAATTAAAGTGTCGCTACCAATGTCACACGTCAGTAAATCATGGAATCTACTTTAGCTGGTTTGGGTAGGAGAGATGGCGAGCGATGTCTTCCTGGAAGAGGTAGACCGCCGTACCGTAAACCGTTTAGAGCAAGAAAAAAATGGCGGTTCTGTACGGTAGCCAATGATGGATTTTTTTTAAAGTTTAACATTTTATTTTGGCTAAACTTACAATCCGATTGAATTGAAACTTTGCTAGCGTATAAAGTACCATCCGTTCTACAGTCAGTATTTTTTTGGCTGTTTTATCTTTGAAAACGTGGGCGACCGATAGATAGGTAGATTGATAGATCTTAACGCGGCTTCACAGAGTTACGGGTCTGTTTTACGCGAGGCTCTATCCAAACAGCTTTAGAATGGCAGGAACTAATACCCAATAGTACTCTTAGCTTGGCTTCAAGGAACTTTTTACCCATTTACGGATGGCTTTTCTAAGAAACAAAATGTGATTGGGCGGAGCTCGTTTGAAGTGCTGCTCTTAGCTCAGCTTCAGTGAACTATACTTGATCTATTTCACATAGGATCTCTTTGTATTAGTAAATTGGGCGGAATTTCTCGAAGTACTATTCCTAGCTTGGCTTCAAGAAACTAGTTCATCTACAGACGGTTTTTATCTAACAAAGTTGAAAGGCAGTATTGAGCCATTCCTGGATGACTTTTGTCTAGTAAATCATGAATGGACGAAAACTACATGTTCAGGTACTGTTTTTAGCTCGACTTCAGGAATTTATTTACCCATTTACATGTGGTTCTTTACTACAAAGTATGAAGGGGTGGAGCTTGTTTGGAGTAATATCCTTAGCTCGGCTTCAATTCATTGCTGGCCTATTTTAGACGGAGTTTTCTCGAGGACAGGTGGATGGATGAAGCTTGTTTGGAGTACTAGTCTTAGCTTGGCTTCAAGGTACTATTACCCCATTTACAGATCGGGTTTCTCTGTCACCTATGATTGGCCAGGGCTTTTCGAAGTACTATAGTCTTAGCTCGGCTTCATGGTATTATAATCTGTTTAAAGCTGAAACTCCCGAACCAGCGGAGCTGGAGCTGTCTTAGGTCGGCTTCAAACAGCTGCAAGACTTTTGAGTTTTACTTGCAATTTCAGTCAACTGAAAACTTGAAATATCTTTGCAGGTGAGAAACCAGCGGCCATGCAGCACTCGGCTGGATCACCCGTCATTTTGAACATTACCATTTGGGTTTATAGTTTCCTCTTTTACGGACTTTTTACCATTTACCCGTGAATTCTCCTTCTTCTTCTTCTTCTTCTTCTACACACACTCTTTCCTTCATTATGGTCTTGTTTCTACTCGTTTATCATCCCCTCTCTTTCTTCCTTTCGACTTGGATCTCTCTGCAAAACTCATCTTTCCTCGTCCCGGCAGCTGAACCGGAGCACGGCTGCAACATTAATTTTCGTGGTTTTCATGTATTTTACTCGTTATAACGCAGCATTATAAACTTACCCCCGACGCCCCCGAAATCCAGCAACCCTTAAAATCTCGCATATCTGTAACTTGGCGAGATAATACAATTCCAAAACATCCTTTTTATAACTCTTAAATACATATTTGAAAACTGTCCTCTTTATATCAAGACTCATAGTGTCCTTCAGAAAGTTGTAAACTGATCGCACTTAATTAACCGGTTGTGCACCGAGGATTCATTTCATATCACCGACGACGACGAGATATTACATTTTCCCCGACAACTCTGAAGATCTGGTTCTGAGAAAAAGCATCGACTGGAAACGCTGGGATCATTTTCTTATAAAAAGTTCTTCGTGTATCTATACACAAAGTCATCGTTTTATCAATTCCCAATGGATACTTTGTAAATAAATGAGTCATAAGTCTAATTAGATATTCGATGTATAGTATAAGAGTAATATCTAATTAGATTAGATTATAAGTTTATTAAATTAATGGATTGCAACTTGATATATATAAGTACTTTGAGGGTGTTTCTTATTTCTCGTTCCTGTAAACGTAAAAAGCTGATACTGCAACTTTCTTTTCTCCGCGCGATCGTTATTTTTCTTTGTTTGTTTTTGGCGAGTGCAAAAGCTGAGTTGCCGAGCAAATTTCAGTCGTGCGTGAAATACGTCCTGCACCTCGACCTCGGATATATAGTTTGCGAAAGGACATATTGCAGAAAATTCACCATTAATCACGTTTCTGTCTATATATTTATCTGTCTCTCTGTCTACCAGTCTGTCTGTATGTCTTTCTGTACGTTCGTCTGTCTATTTATCTACCTATCTGTCAGCCCTTTTAGGTATCTATCGATATCCATCTGTTCGTCTCTGTTTATCTATCTCTCTATCTATCTATTTGTCTATCGAACTATCCACCTGTCTATCTGTCTGTCCTGTCTGTCCTGTCTGTCTACCTGTCTCTCTGCCTAGCTATCTATCAATCTATCTATCTAACTATCTACCTGCTTTTCTGTCTGTCTGCCAGCCTACCTGTCTGCCTTTTTATATGTTTGTCTGTTTATCTAACTTCTATCTGTCCATCTATCTATCTATCTATCTATCAGTGTGTCCATTTATCTAGCTATCTGTCTGTCTGTCTGTCTATTTATCTATCTGTATATCTGCCCGTTTATCTATCCATCTGTCGCTGTCTGATTGTCTTTCTATCTATCCATCCGCCTATCCATCTATCTATCTGTCTATCTACCTGTCAGTCCGTTTATCTACCCATCTGTCTGTCTCTCTATTGACACGTTTGTCTGTCTATTTATCTATCTGTCTATCTGCGCGTTTAACTACCATCTGTCTCTTGTCTGATTGTCTTTCTATCTATCCATCCGCCTATCTATCTATCTATCTATCTACCTGTCAGTCGGCTTATCTACCCATCTGTCTGTCTTTCTATCGACATGCTTGTCTGTCTATTTATCTATCTGTCTATCGGCCCGTTTATCTATCCATCTGTCTCTCATCTGTCTGTTTGTCTATCTATCTATCCATCCACCTATCTATCTGTCTCTTTATATATCTACCAAACCCTCTATCTACCTAATTTTCTGTCTCTCCAAGTATCCATCTATCTATCTATCTACTTTTTTATTTTCATTTTTTTTATATCTCAGATTCTAGCTTTGCTGGCCCTTTGAAAAGACTTTCCTTTCTTATCTAAAATGCACCCAGATAGATAAAAGTTGTCTCTCCTTTACCGCTATTCTTTTTTTTTTATCCCTTCTCATCGGATCCTGCAGGATTGAAACTTCGGCCTGCCTCCCCGCCTTTTCTTTTTCTATACAGGATCGTAAGTTATTGGTAAGGCGATAAACGTAGCGGCAGTGGGCCGTCTTATTTTCCCCAGGTGACGTTTCATTTGATTCCCTTTTCTCTAGTCCTGATGAAAAGCCTCGCACCACTAGGGTTATACTCCTTCCCTATTGATTCTCCTTAGTCGAGGGCCAGCAATATCAGACGCGCTTTTCAATATTCCATCTTCCTTTAAAACGACAATCTTTTTGTATTTCCTCCAAAGAAGAATAACCAAAGTTTCTTGATGATTTCACCTTGGATTTGACTGTTGGAGGGAGGAAAAAAAAAAACGCGAGTTATTAAAATTCAAATGAGTTCACACGGTTCAGCTAAGTTGTCATTAGCCCAATTCACCGAGTACCGGGAAACAAGGCGCGCGTAAAGAAAAAGGGCTCCTAATTGAAATTTAATTCACCTTCGTGGCAAACGATCATGCCTGCTGTTAATTTCTAAAAGAATATTGATTGACTAAATGTCATTAAAACGTCGATGTCTTTTTCAAAAGTAACCGATAACTTTATTTTAATAATTGCAGTTTGAATGAACCGAATATGTTGATCCATCTTTTCGTTTTAGTCTATCTTTCTAACTAGTTTATCTATCTATCTGCCCACCTATCCAACAATTTAAAAATCTATCTAGCTAACTATCATATACGTTAAAAAAAACAATAATAATTAAACGTGAAATCCAAATTTAATCAATAAATTTAATGCTCTAATTTAAACTTTTCTAAAAATATAATTTCAAATTGAGATCGATACCTTTATATTTGAAAAAAAAAGGGCCAGACATTCCACGTTTGAAATGTCAACAGCTTTCCTCAGATGAGCCGTTTACTTTTTCCATCCTTTTGCCGGGCCCATGGCTTCTTTTGGCTTTTCTTCATAAAACAGTATATCCGGAACGGTTTGAAAAGCACGTCCGGTCCGAGTCTGCTCCGGTCAGTCACCTTCCAGTCGCCAGGGGAGGAGGAAGATAGAAAGTAGAACTCGACCAAAGAAACGGTTCCATGGCGACCCTGTAAGGTCACTGGGGACTGGAGGCGGAAGCGGGTTGGTTGACCTCGTTCCAGTCAAAAACGCACCACTTGGATCCCTGTTGGAGAATTAAGAATCCCAATTAACCGTCTGACTGTTTTTTTTAAATTCATTCTTCAATTCATTCAATAATTTCAAATATAATACGATTAAATTAAGGTGATTATCGTAGTATATTCATTTATTCACGTGCCGGCAATCGGCACATGTCGGATAATTTACGAGCTGAGCTGCCGGCTGAAACAAATCAAAAGTGCCAGCAAAGTTTCCGCTGCAGGAGTTCTAAAGAGCCAACGGATGCGCAGATTCCTTCCCGCGGTTTAGGATCTGTCCGCAATTCCCAGAGCTATCTTTCTCGGTCCGGCTGAACGGTCCGGTACAACAGTCGCACTCCATTCATTCCGGCTGACTGATGTCCCTTACGGCGAGTGCATCTTCCGGGTTCCACCGAGGTATTCCAGCCTATAACACAAAAGCGGGAATGAATTGGCGTTTTATTTTTTAACTTTTATACATTTAACTGTTTGCAATTTAATTAATTCATTCATCTTACTGAAACCTACACTGTAATTAACAGCCATTTGAAATAATTTAGAAAAATTAACCTGGATGCTATTCATATGGATTATCATTCAGTTTATTCATACTGCAATTAAACTTAAATCATAATTAGCAGCCACTTAAACTAATGCAGTAGCATTAAATCAAGTTAGATTTTCGAAACGGATATATATATAGAGAGAGAGATTACGATCCGCGTGGTAAGTATAATTTACGGCCGCCGACCGTGAGATTCGCGACGTCCGTGATGAACGTTCTTCCCCGTTGTCTCTGATACGGCATTATTAAACGAGTCTTTATGACTATGGCAGTCTGTAGGGCCATGAATAAGCCTTACCGATCCGGCCGTCCCTGATTGGTGCAGACAACTCCGCGACTTTTAACATGGGCTCTTATGGAGCTAAAATCTTCTTAACGCTTTTGCGCTGTAACGGCTTATTCTATCAAGAAACAAAGTACGTAGTTTGAATCTACGTGAAAAAAGCTCTTTTTTGTTGTACATTAAGTTCAAATAAACGTTTAAAATGAAGCTTAAAACCTTAACGCAAACAGTCGCGTTTTATGAAATCTCGCGTAGCCGCAGGGCCTTTAACGGCAATTTTAAACGTTGCAAACCTTCAATTGTAAATTGCGTGAGACAGACTCAACGTATAAAGAAAAGAATAGCAGATCTGGAATCCTCGTTTAATTTTGCGTGTTCCACATATAAAATAAGAGCTATTTACCTGAATCACAAAAACTAAATTTTTCAACGAGTTAGATACACCAAAAGAAAGCTTTTTAAAAGGCGATTCTAAAACTGTCCAGTTTTTAAAAATGTGACCAGTGGTTGTTGTACAAAAGCCTTAAGAAGATTTTAGCTCCATAAGAGCCCATGTTAAAAGTCGCGCAGTTGTCTGCACCAATCTGGGGCGGGCGAATCGGTAAGGTTTATTACCCAAGCAAATATACTCGGTCGCCCAAAGAGTCATCCAGAGCCAGTCTCCATGTTGATTTGTTCATCTGTCCAGGCCCAGCAGCTAAAACATTCGGCCAGCGTTAACACCATCCTGGGTGGAACCACGTGCCGACGAATTTGCATTTGGAGACCCTGTTTGGAAATTCATTTTCAAAATAATTAAATTAAGCTGTTTCTTAATAATTCGAGATTTGGCCCATACGTTGGAGGCAGTGGGCTACAGCATAGCCTTAGTGGAATTAAAATTTAACAAATAGGTGGTAATTAAACTGTATATTAAAATATAATTTGATGTACAATTGAAAATAAACGTATAACATGCTGAGGTCCTACGACAGGTAATAACAAAGTGGTAGGGCTATCGGCTGTGAGTTACCGGGGCTACCATCGTGAGTATTCTGAGTGTAACCGATGGTTAACTTCCCACCACAGGGTCCATAGGGTCACGTGACGTCATTTTCCCGTTTCCTTCGTCGCGTGCCCGAGTTTTAGTCTTCCGTCTTTTCATAATCTTCATTCTAAAAAAAAAGGTTATTAAATTAAATTAATAAATTTAAAATTATTAACATAGTTTACATGTGGGCTGTACAGTAGCTTGTGTAACGAAGAAATAATAAACAATTTAGCGGGTAACGAGTTGTTACTTCCGTAGATTCGGATTTCCAGAACCTAGAATCCATCGCAACCTGCTGGCCTTGCTTAGAAAGGTCGGGACAGAGATTTGCCGACAGGGTTTGAAGATTGCCGCTTACGAGCCTGAAGTGATTGAAAAAGTGAAATTAATAATAATAGCAGTACAACTGCCTTGACTAGTAAAACCTTACAGATCGAGCTTTTATTAACTATGAGGTAAAATAAATATATATCGACACATCCCCAAGTTTGCGGATGTTAAAGCAACGCGCCGACAGAATTATTGTTGCGACATCATACATTGACAGAGTATGCCAGACCGTAGCTGCACGTTGCTTCGAAGAAGCTTTTGCGTCTGCAAGCCTTCTGGAAGGTATCGTTGCCTAGATCTCGAACTTCATTCACGGGACGACGTGTTGCTGTCGAGGAACAGACACAATCAACGAGGCATCCTGTTTGAAGTACACTTCTGAAATCGCTTTTTTTTGTAATTTAGATCTTTAAAACATTTTATGTTATTTGACTGTGAAAATGTACTTATCTGTGAAGCACTAAGGAAACATTCCAAAACCAAGGTTACAGATCAGCCATTCTGCTCGAAGGAACACAGATGGTTAACGGCAATTCACCTCTGTTCTTCAAGCTCACCTAAACGATGAAGTTGGTAAATAACTTTATTATCGTAAAAGATTCCCTGCTCTGTTTTTGTGTAGATGCTCGAAATTCTCTGAACGGTTGTCTCGTCCACTTCGTCACTGTTTACATTCGGGCATGCAGCGTCATTCGACTGCTGCGGTTGCCATGGTTACGACGTTTATATCTTCAACATATTTTTTTTAATGAGGAAGACGCACCTGTGTTATCTTAATAAAATATCCAACACTTTACCGTCGAAAACATATAAGTTGAATAGATTCAGAAAAAATGAATAAAGTCAATTTAGAATTGTTAGAAATCTTGTCCCCTGGGGGCAGCAGCCTACCTTGCTTGCTTTAACGTTACTTGATATGCATGGCTGGCAAAATCATATCTTTTATACTCTAATAATCATAAAGTTTATTCCAACAAAGAGAGGTCGACAGTTTGTTGGAAAAAAAAACGAAAATAGGGAAAAAATATTCCCATACCGGGAGTCGAACCCGGGCCTCCTGGGTGAAAGCCAGGTATCCTAGCCGTTAGACCATATGGGAGTTACAAATTCGTTCGATAAAACAATAGAACCTGATTCACGCTTTGGCTTAAATTTGATCATTTCAATCAAGTCCGAGTCTCGTACTAATACTCGCGTATTCAATATAACAGTAAAAGAAATAGCTTTTCAGAAATCGAACTCTATAACCATTACCGTGCAGTTCAACCTTAGACCATAGATAGATTCTATCTATTTGGTCTAAGAGTTCAGCTGTTCAATGGCTGCGCTGATATCATAACCATTCAGAAGAGGTTGATATAGAAAATCCCAAACAACTTTTTTAAAAAAATTGTATTCTTTAAGTTAATCACTATCCAAACGAAAACAACTTTCAAACGAGATCATTATAGTAATTAGTGACGTTAACATATTTGAAACGTGACAAACTGTTTTGGAGGGAACAAAGATACAGTAAATAACATTTTAATGTTATTTTTTTATGTTAGAAACCCACAGGTAGAATGTATCACCGCTTTTGCAGAATCACCTATTGCTCAATTAGGGGAGGTGGAAAGAAAGAAGTCAACTGTATTTACTTTCACTGACCAACAACACTTTAAAAATGCCAAGTTTCAATTCTAATTCTGCTGGAATGCCTTGGGGGCCAAGCCCAAATTCTCGCCATTTTTCAGCGACGTGAAAAAGGAAGACAAGCAACTGGTGCGCATCAGTGCATTTTTCAGTTTGAACATTTCATTCTCCAGCGTTGCCACTTTTCTTCGAAGTTGCGAGTTCTCTTCATTCAAGCGAGTGTTTTCAGTCGTCAGTTCCTGAACCGAGGTCTGCAGCGTCTCCAGCAGCTGCTTCTTCCTCTCACGGTTACGTTTAGCGATGACGGCATTGCGTCTGCTGCGCTCCATGTTCGGGTTAGCCGACGGTTCTTCCTCGTACCTACGGCGTTTCCTCCTCGTTGCTGAAGAATCGGAATCATCTGCACGGTTCGAATCCGGACTCGAATCGCCGACGTACGGGTTGCAATCGACGAAATCCATACTTTTATCTTCCGACTCGAAGAGAATCCGACATTCATCGGTCTCCGAAATCCGAGTCGCGTCGACAACTGAAGCTTCCTGCTTCGTCAGTGATACGAAAAAGTCATCGGGGATAGCCTGAAGGTTCTCCGCGGTCTCTAGCGGTGAAACGGGTAACTCGACTTGGTTGTCCGTGTACAGCGCCGTCGGGCTAATCCCCAACGGAGGCAGTTCATCTGACTTTGGAACCAGTTGTTCCAAGAAGATTCCATCGTTCCAGGGGAATCCTCCAGCGGACAACTCCCAAACGGGCGATGCACTTGTTTCGGTTGTACTTTTCTGCAGGCCGTTAATATCATCTGTTCACAAATTTAACAAACAGTTGAAAACCTCAGTTTGACTTGAGATTCAGCTGGATAAATGAACAACTTACTGAAAACGGAATCCTCCAGTTCCAAAACCCAAACTGCCGTGTCCCCCATATTTGGACAAACCAGTTATCTCAACAAAAACGAATAAATGAGTTAAGTTGAAACACTGAAGCGGTTTCTTCTCTTATTGCTTGGACAAGGTCAGAGAAACAACTACAAAACCTCGTGGCCGGGTCGACCCTATTTATGCGCGGCCAGTAATCACAGGTCGCAGTAATCGCCTAGTTCGTCTGGGGGAACCAAATACTCATTTTGGCAAGAAACTAGGGCACAGAGTAGGTACTCCAGCACTGGAAGCAACGGTACAGTTAAAGTGACTATGGCCTTTTTACACCACGTGTTGAACCTTGCTACGAAACCACGTTACCATGGAAATAAACGTCGGACAAACTGAACATGGTTACAAAACCTTACAAGCAATTGCAAACATGCATGGACTGAGCGATGGATCAACGTCTTCAACCTACGCATTACTAAAAACTTTCATAAATAATAACTAATATTATTCAAATTCGCCTAGATTTGATATACAACAAGTAATAGTTCTAGTTTCGATTTGGTAGAAAGTACCAGAAGTTTCTCCATTCTTCCATGACCCTTTCTTTTCGCTGGAAATGAGAATAGCTGAAGAGGGTGGGTGCAATATTGACGATTGTCTTCAAGGGCGTCGAGGAAAGATGGAAAAGCACGAATTGAACGCACAAAGACCGCTGTGGCTATCACGGCTCTTGACAACACGGGGCCCAAATGCTGCAAAGCCTTGTTGACTTCTTAGAAGCTCAAGTCTCCAAGGCACGAGGAGGCTCTCCAAAGGGTTGGCTACTTTGGGTAAATACTATTTGACCAGAAGATAGCGAGACCTAGATCTTCCATAGGAATGGAACGTTAGCCCTTATATGGAAGTCACGTTCCCAACCGGCTAGTTTCTCGTCAGTTCGCTACTTAAGGAGCCTTTCAGTTGAAATGAGGTAAGACCGGCTAAGCTGATCTTCCAGCACGTAAACAAGTCCTGGAATAGCATGAAATCTGTTTGTTCTCCGTGTCAGATAAGTTGCCGCTTTGAACAAGATTCCTAGAGTCGATTCTGTTAAAACATGGAACATGGTTTTTATACCGAAAAACTTTGCCGCAAGTTTACAGAGATTCTTGACAATGTGGACGAAGACCCTCGGATACAAGTCTACCCATCATATCGTGAAACTTACACTTGAGATCAACGTATTTATAACGTGATGTTTGGTCAATTATGCACGAATACGCAGTGCCACGTACGTAAACTAATAACCAAAACATAGTACTACCCTCACCGAAGAATAGTTTGTCTTCATTGTTTTCATTTCTGCACCACAGTACAGTATTTATGCATCTATCATTTAATTCAGTTTTTGTGTTCGCGATTTTTAAGTCTCACGCAGTAGTTAGTTTTAGGTAACCTAGCTTTGTCTGCCCTACTTTAGATTCCATTTAAATAATGTTCAGTGAATGAAATGTCTTTGTTATTTTACTATGTGTGTTTGTGAGTAGCAATCGAATGAAGGTGACTCTAAAATTATTCATCAGCTGGAAAATTTGCAATTGAAAAGAGGGTGAAATGTCGAGTCGACTCATATTCGTTACGTGGGTACGCAGTTCAGTCGACCACAGTTGAAAAGAGCGTCAAAAGTTGAATCGACTCATATACGACACGTAGGTAAGCAGTTGAGTCGACCGCAGATGAAAAGAGTGTCAAAAGTCGAGTCGACTCGTATACGACACCTGGGTACGCAGCTGAGTCGATCGCAGTCGAAAAGAGCGCGAGAAGTCGAGTCGAGTCATACAAAACGTGGAGTGGAAAAAAGTGAACAACGAGTCTCCATGCTGGTAAGCCATGGAGACAATTAGCCAATCAAATAACGCGAAATCATCGGCACCAATTCGTGTTTAATAGTTATATAGCACAATATATATAACACACTACTAAACGCTAATAGTACGAAACATATGACAAACAATCCAAGAACCCCATGATCTAATTAATGTCTATTCATCCAGTATTCAGTTTCAATCTAAACCACAATGTTTCCAAAATACATTAGTAAACCACAACTATCGAAAGCTTACAGTAAACATTACAAGTCAAAAGGCCAGTTTTCGCTGAAATTTGCCTATTAAGAAGGTCATTAGCTTAAGTGGAATACACATAGGCAAGAAATCCTTAATGTAAACACAAAGCGCCCCATTTGCCAATAACTGGGCTGAAATAAAAATTGTTTTCTTACAGAAATAAAAACAATGGAGAATTACCAAGAAAAGGGCCAATTTTTTGAAGTATGGATAATCTAGTACTTGCTAAAAGAACCTAAAGAGCTTTGGGGCACCTTATGTTATTTAAGTGCGATAACTAGACAAATCTAAATGTTTATTCACTAACTGTGTACCCCAAGTTCGTTGATGTCATTTGCTTAATCCATAAGTAAAGCTACATTACTTTGATTAGTTTTTAAGTAAACAGGAATCATTATCATGAAACAATATTGATCCGGAGGACCAGCTCGTTTCGAGCACAATAAAATTCCTAGTGTTTAATAGTACGAGCGTGCGCCTTACAATAAGCTCAATCGAGATATGCTGCGACCGACCACTTATATTTCGACGACAAACAAACAGGATTTGCTGGCACAGTTCACAGATACAAGACTACAAGGAAACCAAAAGAAAAGATGTTAGAAAATTACTAAATTGATTAATTCAAGCGTGTTCTTACCTCGAGTTCTGCTGGACACAGCCACTCTCGTACACAGTTTGACTTTGAATGTCCTTCAGCGAGAGTCGGGAGGCTGTGAAAGCAAGAGCTCGAGATGAATCCACACTTCCGTATGCAATAAAGAACACTTGTGCGGGTGAGGACGAGGGGTGAAGATTCAAACCGGTTTTCGCCGGAACAAATATAAAACTGTAAACTAGTCACATATCGTGTGAAGTTAAACATCAAACGAGCTTGTGTTCTTTGCTTCGTTCTATATAAAACTTAACAAAAGCCATTTTCCCGGGCATATCAGTTTATTCCGTAACGTTTCAGTTTGCAGTTTATAATAAAGTTATACTGGATTAGCGTAATTCAAGCACAAGCAGTGGGATAAAATTCCGCAGTGTCTCTGGAGTTGATATCAGCGAAGGCCGAGTTCAGGGGGCAGTTCTTGTAAGTGTGTTCCAAACGATTGCTATATAGAAGTACAAGATAGTTTAAACTATAAATGATACGAAGTAAACTACTAGTGGTAAACTACCTCTCTGGGTAGTTGTCCAGTTCGGATACTTCAATGCTGTTCACGTAGAGATGGTCGTTACAGAAGAGTCCGCACCAAGTTCCAGGACTGAGATTGGCATCGTAGTCCCAGTAGAGTTCCACTCGCTGGATGCGTCCCACGTTGATGTCGCTGATGTAGAGGAACTGGAGTTCTTGTCCGTGGTCCAGTCGGACACTTCCACTTTTAAATCCCAAGAAACAAACTTTAAAAGTTAAATATGTCTATCTATCTCCCTATCTATCTATCAGTCAATTTGTCAGTCAATCAATTAATCTATCTATCTATCTAGCTATCGATTGATCGATCTATTTATCGATATATCCATCTACCTGCCTGTCTATCTACCTATCTATCTATATCCATACATCCATCTTACTTATTCGTCCATCATGTCTATCTGTATATCCATCTATCTATCTATATATATATCTATCTATCTATCTGTCTATCATCTATCTATCTATCTATCTATCTATCGATTGATCGATCTATTTATCAACAGATCTATCTATCTATCTATCCACCCATTTTCCTTATACCTCAATCGTTTCGATCCATCTATCTATCCATCTGTCGGTTTTTCTATCTGTCCAACAGCTACAAAACTATTTACTTGTCGGCATTAAGTAATTAAGTCTTTCAACAGAGTAAATGAAGAAAGCGTTGAATACGATAAAACCGATTTCAAAATATTCGGCTAATCCGGACTGGAATGTTTTGGCTGATTCCTTTTAAACCGTAAACCAACTGTCTGGTTGTCTGCATTGCTTAACAGCATGGAGACATATTGTTCACTTTTTTCCACTTCATGTTTTTTTTTCTTTTTTTCCCCCGTTTTTCTCCCGACCGTTTTTCCAAATTCCCTATCTGTTTCTATGTTAAATCGTTGTCCTATCTCTTAACATGG